>CBVK0101805603.1:0-10003 GCA_900067695.1 Picea abies | reverse complement strand
CTTGTGGTAATGAAGAAAGAGAGACAGAGAAGGTAGCAGTACCATAAGTTGAACTGTTGTAGAAAATTGAGTTGCGGCATGAAAGAGATGAAATTTCTAAATCTCCATGATGAGAGTATTGTTTTTTTGTTATGGATTGTTGTGTAGTAAAGGGTAGCAATGAGTTGAAATAAAGAGTGTGCAGCAGACGAAGATGTTTTGCAAATTGAATTGTATAGCAAATGAGGACTGTAGATTTGGGAATGCAACGTTGAAGAGTTGCATTGGACAGTTGTAGATGTGGGTGATTTACCTCATAAGCATGAGGACATGCTTTCTTGGATGACATGACAAAGATAGTTTCATCCCGGTCATGCTAGGGATGACATGACAAAGGTAGTTACAAGACGTGACAAAGATATTATAGCAGTGATTGGTTTCTTGAGGATGTGATTAAGATAGACTACTAGGAGTAACAGCAGTTGCACAGATCGATTCAATGTTACATAGTTGCATCATTTGGACTGTTGGGAGTAACAGTAGTGGCACAGGTTGATTTAGCATTAGGGTAGCTGGGAGCACTGTTATAGAATGGACAAGTGTGTGGATGGCTACATTATAGAGGACAATTGTTACTAAAGCAGTTGTGGATGTTACGGCTCGGGAGGAGCACATTGTTGGACTGAAGTTGGAAAGGATGCACGGGAGATGAAGAGTCATTGAAGAAAGGAAAAAATGGAAGCCAGAAGATGAAAGGGCGTGAGAAGCCTTGGGAAATTGAAGTGAACAATTTCTGGGAAGAATAAAACATAGAATCAAATATATTGAGAGAGAGATTGCAGAGAACGAGAAGAGAAATCTTGCAAGACGGGAGAGGGAGAAGTGGTTGAGGTTTCCATGAACTCTAGCCTGGAAACCCAACAAATATCATAAGCTCAAATCTAGCCATTGAGCCATTGTATTTTACTTTGTACGAATGAATAAAAGAGTTGGGTTTATCGATTCACCCTTTCTGTGTGTGTGAATGAATTCATGTATGATGTATTTTTTTGTGTTATGGACATGATTATGTATGAGTTAATGTCTTGCGTGAATGAGTAAATCTTGTAGAGAATGGTGTTATATGAGATGGCTATGCAGGTGGAACTATTCTGTTGAAGGTCATGTTGGAAATTGTGATCTCCCATGGGGAGGATGAACACTTTGGTTCTATGAGCATTGAGGATTATGTCTGAGTACAGAAGATGTGAAAAAAAGCTATTGTCTCAACTATGGGTTGTGTGTTACAGCATGGTGTGTTGCAGCATGAGGTTGTAACATGAAGCAGTTTACAGCAGAAGGTGAGTTGCAACGAGTTGCAGCATAAGGCAAGTTGCAGCAAGAGGTGATTTGCAGCAAAAGGAAAGTCACAGTAAGAAATGAGTTCCAGCAACAAGATGATTGAGTTGCAGCAAAGGGTTTGTCACCATAGAAGGTGAGTTGCAGCAGAAGGTGAGTTGCAACGAGTTGCAGCATAAGGCAAGTCACAGTAGAAGGCGAGTTGTAGCAAGTGAATATGCATTAGATGATTGATTATGTAACATCTATTGTGGTGTTATTGTGTAGCAAACATGGATATGTGGGAGCATAGGTACAAACCTAGGGGTTGTGGCATGATCAAATCGAAAGAAGGAAACTGTAGCAGTGAGTTGAAGCTTTGGGGCAACTACGATTCTTATCATGCACACATGAGAAAAATCTTCCACTCCGAACGTACTCTGATGGCAGGGGGCAGATGGTCCGCTGCGTCAACAATGCTTCAAACTCACTTTCGCACACTGTGTGGCATATTTTAAGTGTGAATTTTTTGTAGTGCACTAACTTGAACTAGTAACACCATGTAGCAATGCTAGGGACTAATACACACACACCAATGTCGGTGACTAAGAGCACCATATACAGTGCTATAATACATCATTAATAGACCACATTGATGGGGCATTTTCTTGACTCTCACAATGCATTGATGTGGTCTAGCAAGAACTATTATATGATGTGTTGATTCATATCAACCCACTAGTATCAATGCAGACATGTACAACATCGTAGATGGTGCACATTAAAAACATAGGTGCACCATAGACAATGTGTGTAAGTAAAATGAGCACTCCAGTGTGGTTTACACATTTTTAATGCATACAATTTAAAAATCAATATTGAATAAATATTACAAATGGTATTTAGTACAAAGTGTTTATTTTATATCTATAGATTTCCTAGTGTGGTTTTTATGTGAATTAGGAACAATCAAAATAACAACAAGTTAATGTGTATAAATTTTTTGTTTATGGAAGGCTTGGGAGAGGGAAAGGGATTTTTTTCCTTGTTTTATGAGGAGGCTAACTCCCTAAAAGGGAACATAGAGTTATTGTCCTAGTTTCTCCATCACTGGCATCATGGTAGAAAAATCTTCAGGGTTGGTTCTGATATATGGTACCAGGTCCTAAAGGAGGACACTTATTCATCATTGGGATCATGGTAGAAAAATCTTCAGGGTTGGTCCCAATCTATGGTACCAGGTCCTAAAGGAGGACACGTATCCATCATTAGTTATCTGGAAGGGGGGAATATTTACCCCATTTCCTTGATGTGTAGCATGGTGTTGTAATAGAGAACTAACTATCATATGTGCAAAGATACATTAGCGCAAGCATTACTAAACCGAGTGAATTCTAGGCTACTGGGTGGGAGTTGTGATCACATTCTTTTGGAGCCAAGAAGATTAGGTGCTTATGCATTTCATCATAGCACTAGAACACCATACCATTGATGAGTAGCATATTAGTCTCCCTATGATGTATTATGTAGATAGTCTTTTTCATCGACCCAAATTGATCAAGGGGCTTGATATTCTTCTACGATAGTTTTGTATTTTTCTGCATCAATATAATAATGCATTGGAGGGCAGACATCTATTTCCTTTGCTTCAAAACTATTTTTTTTTATTTTTTGAGAGGATTCTAGTGAATTAATCATCATTTCACTACTACCCACCTAAGTAGTTGACTAATGTGTGTGCACATGTGGGAAAAAATGTTTTCAAAGAGGGACGAGCCAAAGTTCGCATGTCAGGTGGTCAATGCAGATGTTATTACTATGCTAAGTTGTGAGGACAATCATGTCCTATACCTTGTACAATATCCATGTACAAGGATGGATTGACAGGGGTGTTAGAACATCCTACTTACTCTAATTGAGCCTCCAGATCAAAGAGGGAATAGTATCGTGATTTTTTTATTATTCTAGTTGCATAATTTTTTGTCACATTTACTGCACATATTATTCGTTTTAAGATTTTATTAAAATTGTATAACCATTGTCTATTATTTTGTATATATTGGTTTATATGATAGTGAGGGGCCTCCTCCCCAACTTGATACAAAGATGGCTCAAGTTGATAAGCCACTTGGGAATGCAGAGCTTGCATGCACCAAAGACCATATCCCCAATTTTGTCATTGGGTCACAAATTAGTTATGTACTTCGATGAGTCGATTCAAAGCCTAGTCAACTCAACCAAGATTGAACGTGCATGATCCTGAGCTTGCACAGATTTAGTTTTTTTACATGTAACCATTGACCCCACTCTCCAACTCATAAGCAAGGGTGAGATATTCTTCATGTCTTGTGAAGAACCGCAATCAATAATTGGCTCACGAAGACCAAACATGTCAGAAGCAGAATTTAAAACTAGGTAGAGAGGATAAGAATTATTCCTCTCAACCACTCATGCTAAACCAAATTAACAAGTTTTCGTATTAACTCATAAAAACAATTTTAAATCAGATTTGATTATTTTTTTTAAATATTATATAATAATACTTATATTCAATCAGGAAACAATTCTAAATTTTTATATTAAATATAAAAATATATAAAGACAAGTCATATAACTAAGATGGCGTTAATAATACTAGTTGTTAATATTAATCTTAGAAAAAAAGAAAACAAATAGATTTTTTCTAAATAAATAATAACAGATAGATTTTAAAACAAAATTGTTGTGAAACCATAAAGCATAATTACACAAAATTTATGGAAAAAGGCCTCTTCTCCGGGCAAAAATTATAAATTTGGTTCCAAAAAAACTACTCTAATGCATACCATATTTTCCAAATATTGGAAATGGCAAGTTTATTTTCATACTATAGATTATTTCAAAGAGAGGCAATTTAAAATGTGAAAGTGAAGAGAGAGGCAATTTAAAAGGTGAAAGTGAAATGTGATGATTATTTAATTGCGAAAATCTAAAAATACCATAAGGTAATGCTGCTTAATGTTATATTTATATTGATGATAAGGTGTACGCGTGAAATTCTTCTTTTTGAAAAAGTAGGGAGGGACATGTTGAGCTCTTTTGCATGACCCTTCAATTTTCAATTGAAATAACATTCAATTTTAATGATGTTATGTGTCATGACAGAAAGCACATATACTAGGACTCTAGAAGCCTCGTTTTTACATACGATCCCAAGTTAATATATTATTTTTAGTATCTTAAAGGGAGTCGTGATCTTCCAAAGATAAGGTGCACAACCATAGGGTTAAATAAAACTTTGATTTCTATAAAATCAGTTATTTAAAAAATATATATATAGTGTGCAATGCTTACAAATCTTATAAAAAACCAATGTGTAACCCTATAATGCGCACAACAGTAAAGTTAAAGTAATTAAAAAAAAATTAGTGATGTGCCATATATATAATGCTACAACTATGTTGGGATACAAGATGCACTGTGATATGGTAAAATTTAAAAAGAAATACCCAACTAATTTTTCCTTTTTACTTTTTTCTAGTGCTTCACAAACCTTTAAGCATCGGTGTTCCCTATCCCTCTACAAGCACTTGTTGTCCCATGCTTTCGAATTGTTGGAATTTATGGACAATCTTCATCCACAGTGAATTCAATTTCATTTCTCAATTTTCAAAACCATCTAAATTTAATTTTTTATTTTCGTGGCAACCACACTTCCACGAAAAAGATGAGACTAGGTAGTTTCTTCGCTATAACTCAATGTACATTGTTGTTTTATTTTCCACTTTTGTTTGTAAAGTCTCACTTTTTCATTTTTTAGAAGAAAAAAAAATGTCATTGGTGTGGCCTTGTGTATCTACGCACACAACATTATGGTATGTTTATAGACCACACCACTTGCAATGCTCGATTTCATTCTAAGCGCATCAACCATTTGACATGCTTGGTGCATGAATGTATTGTGTTAAATCATGCGGTAAGGAATTAATGGAGTGCCATGATCAGTGTGCAACATCCACACACACACACACACACACACCTTCAAATGTTTCTAGATATGCCTTGCAATGGTGGTGCCTGAATGGATGACTCAGTGCAACTTCTCCAGTTCTATCATATAAAGTCAATGATGCATGATGCCAAAACTTTTATTTCCCTATGACATGTGGTGCATTTATGTGGAATAATAGCATCGTTATTGTTGATGTTTAGATTGGTCGGGATCCAAACAGCAACCTCACGAGGATATGAATCCCCCTGCATTTTTATAGAGGTGGTACTCCTCTTTGTATGAAATGTTGGAAGATTCTTTGTATGGTTCTACAATGAATGTAAAGGGTGAATGCTAAAGAGAAAACACTAAAAGATCTTCCAAGAAAGCTTGTGTGTGTGTGTGTGTGTGTAAAACCCTTATATACAGTTATACAAATATACATCAGATCATTTAAAGAAAATATAGGATAAAGTGTGTTAGTAGAGATTTGTATCTACAAGGTTTTGGAATCTCCCTTCAACAAATATTCTTTCTTTATTGTAAGATAAACTAAACTCGGAATCTGCTATGACTTTTGCAAGATGAAGAAATGAAAGGTCTTCAAAGAACTTTAAATGATAACTTCACTTAAACCCAAAAATGATTTTGATAGGCAAGCCATTTGAAATCACATCCTTTCAACTCAAAGTATGAAAAACTACTAATGTAGTGCCCTGAATAGTTCTTTGCAAGAGAAATTTATAAAAATAACTCAATATGACAAGTTCAATCATGCATGAAACAAAAGAACTGAAATAGCTTCAACAATGTCTCAATGATGATTACATGAATTGAAATGAACTACATCTATTTTTTACAAGCAAGGATCTCACTCATGTGGACCTGAAATGTTACAAGATAACTGAAGATTTCAAGAGAAAGAACTGCTCAGACACAAATCTTCCTTATTTACATATATTCATGGGAGATTTGATGGAAAGAAACAGAAAAGAAGAAGATGTAGAGAGACAAGTTTTAGTAGGTCAGTTCAACGAATTTTGGAAAGATAGAGCTTTGATTCTTGCAGAATTTTCACCCCTATAGAAACTTCTCACTGCCAACCTCCTCTTGGTGCCTTCTCTTGCCCTTTTAAAATCTGGTCTCAATGTTCTTGAAGTAGTTAGGGTTCTCCATTCTAGAACTTTCCATGATTCCTTTTTGGAGTAAACCCTTAAATTATACTTTATTTAATTCTCATTAATTACTTAAATTCATTGGAATTTGTGCCTCCAAATAGGGCCCACTTATTCCTTTAATAAATTTATTTTAAAAACTTTATTTTCAAATTTTTCAAATTGAGTGCCTTTAACAAAAGTGGATTGTGTTTTAATTTTCTGAGAAATATATTTACTCTTTTAGCCACGAAAAATATTCTAGATGCAATCTTCATCATCTCAACTTTCCAACGAGTCCTCTTGAGCACAATTTGGAGATCTGGATCTCAAGTTATAAGCTCGGGAAGTTGAGGCTCCAAGCAGATCTATCATCAAACCATGAAATAATAGTTGAATTTTATTTCAATTTCTAGGATATTTATGGCCAATTTCTCCTCTTTAAACTTGTTCCATCATCTTCCTCATTGAATTAACTTTCCAGCAAGGAAAATTTTGTCCAAAACCGACTCTCAAATCTCAAGTTATGCCTTCCAAAAGTTCGTCGCGCAGTAATCGTTCATCAAATCTCATGGGTTAATCTGAGCCCTTCATTCAAATTCGTCTGTCCATTTACAAATTCGAATTTTTCCTTTTAATAGACATCCCACATCCATTTGTGGTGTTTGGATTTTAGGGTATATATTAAGAATTTTAATCATGCCTTATATGTGAAGCATAATGAAACTATGGAAACTTAGAGGCTTGAACCTCAGGAAATTTAATGAATTAATTAAAACTTTGATTGCCCAATAAGTGCCCAGTCAGCAACAAGTCAGTACCTAGTCATAGCCCATGTGTCACAGTCTGATAGGGTGCCACGGGTTATAGTGTAACTGGTTGCCATGTTTCATAATACAATTGGTCGCCATGTGTCATAATATGGTTGGAGAATACAATTGGTCGCCATGTGTCATAATATGGTTGGAGGAAATAAAACTTAGGAAAAATCTTATGTGTCATAATATAAGTGGTTTTCATGTGTCATAATATGGTTGGAGGAAATAAAATTTAGGAAAATGTGTCATAATATGGTTGGAGGAAATAAAATTTAGGAAAAACGGTAATTGTATATGGAATGAGAGATGGGGAGGAAGGTCATAAGGGAAGAGAGAGAGAGGAGGGAATGTGGATCGGAGTAAGAGCATGCACGGTGAGGGAGGAGAGGAGAGTAGGTCCGAAGAGTGATAGGTATGCAAACTTAAAAGTGGTTAAGTATAGGAGAGGGAGTAAGGGAGGAGAGGGGAGGGAGTAAGGGGATGCGGTGTGGAGGTAATGGATGTGGAGGTAGAGGAAATATGGGGTGTAGGTCCACATGCAATGTAGGTCCGCATGGAGAAAAGTAAGGGGGATGGGGAAAATGGTTAAGTGTGGGTGAGTGGGGAGAGGGATGAGTGGATAGGTAATGCAGGGTGTGTGGTCCCACAAGTGAGATGAAGTAAGAAGTATAGAGTGGAAACAAGACTTGGCAACACAAAATATGGAATATGGAATAAATATGTAATGGAAGAACTAAGAAAATGAATGGAATAAAGAACCAAGAAAATGAGATAGTCAATATTTAGTCTCGAGTGCTAAGAATAGAACTAAGAAAATGTGTAAGTGTGCTTCTGAGAATATTATCATGGTTCCAAGAAAATCTTAGTTCCAAAAATTAGTTGTGTTGTACATGGAAAAGTGCTCTTTGGGCGATTGAACAAAACCCTGGATATATTGAGCATATGGATTCAGATTTTTAATCCGTAAAATGCATGACAAAGCTAAGACTTAGGTATACACTATGAACTAATAATATTTCAAAATTTCCTTCTTCTAATATCGAATTTTTCTTTTTGTTATTCCAAGAGCAGGAATTCTAGGTGATCAATTTTTTTGATCAACAATTATGTAGTGCTACAGTGTATTCAACATGCATCTGTAAATACAAAGAAACAATGTCTAGTGTAGGTGGTGCATGTGTGGATGACTAAGAACGTCGTGCATAATGCTTCAAACTCACTTTTTCACACTATGTGGCACATTTTAACTGACAATTTGTTTCTAGCACTAACTCAAACTAGTAGCAATGCTACATAATAATACACACACACCAATGTCAGTGACTAAGTGCACCATATATAGTGTTATAATACACCATTAGTACACCACATTGATGGGGTACTTTCTTGACTCTCAAAATTATTTGATGTGGTCCAGAAAGAACTTTTCTATGATGTGTTGATTCATATCAATGCATTGGTGTCGATGCAGACATGTATAGTATCATAGATGGTGTATTGACTCAAAATTTCGTCACTTATTATTTAAAGCCTACAAATGATTACAAGGCATATCTATACATTATGATATAATATTAATAGGTGGGGTCCCCTATAAGAAAACATATAATTTTTTATTTTCAAACATTCTTCCTCGGTACATATGCATATCAACATATCAGTGGCATTATGATTTCAGTTATGAAGCTTCAAAGTTATGGTTTGCTCATCCACAATTCTTATGGTGCTTAACATGATAAGATGATGAAAATGGCTTGTTGCGCTTCAGTTTGTTGTATGTCAGTAATGCAACTATGTTTATCACTTGGCATCTTGACAGTATTAAAACATGGTACCTACAAAATTGCAAAAAATAAGCTATGTTCTATGATTTACTTTAAAGCTATGACCTTCAAAGTGTTTCAAGTTGAGAACATTGATATGCCTTTTGTGTGACAACGCATTAAGAAAAATTGGTTATATATGTATACATATACAATGGTATGTGGTATATATTTACAAAGATATGGTCACTAGATGTTATAAGGCTTATGAGAGACATGGATCGTGACCTATCTTAATGGATATAAGCATTGATATAAATGATAGAAGTTGCATTGTTTTGAAAAGGTAAATGGTATAAATCTAAGGTTATTTTTTGCATAGCGCATGATATATAGAATGTAAATATATTGCATATGATTGAATACATGCAAACAAAATAAGCCCTAGCCTACTCACATGAGTATACGTGCCAAATTGATAAGTTATGATAGTGAAGTAATAAGGTTGATGGCAATGAGTAAAAGTATTTTGAGTTTGATGTAGCACATGATGGTGTGAGCTGACAGAGATATGGTATAAACCTTGTGATTGGTTTACATGGCATGATTTATATGATATATATGTTTAAATATTGTGTGAATTGTTTGAGGTGTTGAGTTGGCATTCACATATGATGGTTGATTTGAATGGTGACATGATGGGTTGGCCATGCATTGAATTTGCAAGGACATGGGAAATTGATCCCACGGTTCTGCATATACCACCCCATTTTGCCTTCGGTTTTGGTCATTTCATTTTGTTGAAGCAATGGAGAAACAGAGCTCGAGCTTGGCTTGGAAACCTTGCTCTTGGTATTTGCAACAATTATTTCACCCATAGCACTGGTATAAAAGAGTTTCAAGGTCGGGTATGTAATTTCTATTTTGTTGAACATCTCTTGCATTAGATTTGCAAAACAATGAATTAGTAATGGCTCTGGTGTTGGTTGTGGAGCCTGATTA
>CBVK0101805601.1:0-17008 GCA_900067695.1 Picea abies | reverse complement strand
ACCATATAGTGACTTCTTTATCTTACAGACCAACTCTTTATTTCTCTTCACTACAAATCCTTCTGGCTGCCTCATGTAGATTTCTTCTTCCAGATCCCCATGTAGGAATGCTGTCTTCACATCCATCTGTTCCACTTCAAGATCAAAAGCAACAACAATAGATAAAAGAAATCTAATAGACGTCAACTTGGAAACAGGAGAAAAAATCTCATCAAAGTCAATTCCCTCTACCCGGAAATAACCTTTTGCTACTAACCGAGCTTTGTATTTCTCCACCTTTCCTTCTGCATTAAACTTCTTCTTAAACAACCATTTGCTACCAACAAATTTTCTTTCAGCTGGAAACTCAACTATATCCCGTGCCTCATTCTTATCCAAGGCATCCATTTCTTCAACCATGGCCTTCTTCCATAGTTTACTATCCTCTGAATTCACTGCTTCCTTGACAGTTCTGGGATCATCATCAATAATAGATAAAGCAAAATTGGAATGAAAATAAGGTGGACTATACCTTTCTGGTTGCCTTCTTTCTCTCACCAATCTCCTCAATACTAGGGTATGTGGTTCTTCTTCTTCTTCTTCTTCTGCTTTATCTTCTTTAAATGATTCAGATTTTGTGTCATCCAACTCAAGCTCTATTTTCTCAGGTTCTTCTTGCCTTGGTAGAAATTCCTATTTGGAAACATCTTTTACCTCTCTAAAAAAAACATCCCAACTCTAAAAATATTCTTAGTTTTTGGGTTCCAAAGCTTATAACCTTTCACACCATCTTTATAACCAATAAAGATACACTTTTCAATGCTATTATCCAGCTTACTCCTATTTTCCTTTGGAGCATGTACATAAGCATCACAACCAAACACTCTAAGATGTTCAAGAGAGGGTTTCTTTCCAGTCAATACCTCATGTGGAGTTTTATCATCCAATGCTGATGAGGGTGATCGATTGACCAGGTAACATGCTGTACCCACTGCTTCTGCCCATAATTCCCATCATAACTCGACACCACTAAGCATACTCCTTGTTTTTTCCATCCGTGTCTTTTTCATCCTTTCTGCAACTCCATTATGCTGATGTGTGTATGGAGTAGTCTTGTGCCTTGATATACCACACTTCTTACAGAATTATTCGAATTCATTTCCGCAGAATTATTTGAATTCATTTCCGTAGAATTCTCCACCATTATCTGTCCTCAATACCTTTATTTTCTTTTCTGTCTGATTTTCTACCAGAACCTTAAACTCTTTAAATTTATCAAATACCTCATATTTCTTTCTAAGAAAATAAATCCATGTGTTCCTTGAGAAATCATCTATGATGAAACATAATACACATATTTACCTAGGGATGGAACAAGAACATGTCCAAACACATCAATGCGTATCAACTCTAAGATCCCCTTTGCTCTTGTAGCACTAAATGAGAATCTTAGTCGATTCTGTTTACCATATATGCAATGTTCATAGAATTTAAAATCCATAGTGCAATTAGACATACCTTCAACCATACCTTTACCGTATAGTGTTTGAAGCCCCTTTTCTCCAATATGCCCCAGTCTTTGATGCCACAACATGGTCTTCTTTTTAGGGACAGTATTGGTCTTGTCTCCTTCATTTCTCTGCTCAGGGACAACATAACTGTTACACCCATTAGTATAAGTGCTTCCCAACAACTTGTACAAAGTTCCACACCGAACTCCCCTGATCAACACCATTGCCCCTCGTACCATCTTGCAAGTGCCCTTTCGCAATACAATATCCACTCCTGCATCATCCAACTTGCTTATAGATACTAGGCTCCTGACTAGTTTTGGAATTTGTAGAACTCCAGGGAGAGTTCTAATCCTTACATCTTTTAGCAACAACTTAACCGTTCCACGTTCCGTGATTTTGGCTGTCGAGTCATCTCCTAGGAACCATCATATTTTTCATATTCACAGAACCACTCCCTATGAGGAGTCATATGGTATGACACACCTAAGTCGATCAACCATACATCACGGTCTGCATGTGTACCTGTAGATGCCAGGTAAACATCACCTCCTTCTTCAGTGGAGGTTTTTTCCTCTGTGGAAGAGGTACTATCATATCCATTTGGTTTATCAACCTTCTTAGACTTGCAATCTTTCTTATAATGCCTTGTTTTACCACACTTCCAACATTTTCTCAAAGATTTTCCTGGATACTTAGATCTACCTGTAGATTTAGATCTCCCCCCCAAAGACTTACCATGATTCCTGTCTTGAGTATGATCTCTTACAAATAAAACATTTGTGCTATGACCATCCATGATTTTCCGCCTCATCTCTTCAAATAACAAGGACACAATTACATTCTCATACTTCAATGTAAATTGAGTGGTACTACCAATTTCTAAAACCAGATTATCCCAAGAGTCTCACAAATAACATAACAAAGTAATACACTTATCTTATTCTGCAATTGTAATATTAACAAAGACAAGTTGACTTACCAGAGTATTAAAGACATTTAAATGTTCTTTCATAGAATCTCCATCTTCCATCCTAAGATGATACAACTTCTTTCGAAGAAACAACTTTTTTACCAGGGACTTTGATTGATACAAATTCCCTAACTTATCATATAGTTCCTTGGCTATAGATTCTCTCGAGACATTCAACAACACCAAATCTTCCAGGCAGAGTCGAAGAGTACTCCTTGATCTTCTGTCCAACTTCTCCTAATATTCCTTCAACATACCAGTAGGTGGTGTACTAGTAGGTTGTGGGCCAGTCGACTGTGTGACAACAGGCTGTGTACCAGGATCCACAACGATCCATTGTTCTTTGTCTACAAGAAGGTCCTCCATCTTGAGCTTTCATAGCTCAAATTTTTTATCGTTGAACTTCTCTATCTTGATTCTAGAAGAGCTTTCCATTCCTCTTTCTACACTCGAATAACCACTGCAAAATCTCCCACTAAACCCAGGTTTATCATAGACCCAAGATAAACTTGATCTATCAAGACCAAGATAAACCGTCAACAACAAAGGCCTCTCTCTGAAGCAAAAAATGAGCTCTGATACCACATGCAAGTTTTAAATCTGTGAAGTAAAGCAATGCATATAGATTCTTAAGCAAAACATAAATTAATCAATGGCTCATACACATAGTACACATAGATTTACGCTGGAAGCCCTTAACCAGGAGAAACCAACCGTCCTTGGTGTCGCACCTTTCAACTCTTCATTGTATTAATTTAACCATTCACTATATAATATATAAAGTGTTTTTAGGTATTCCATAGCTACCAAAACCTTAATCCCTTTATTCAGGATTAATTTAGAAAACCGCTAAAAATAGGAAAATGCGTCCAAAAACTCGAGGCGCTACCCCGAACCCTGTCGGCTCCGAGCTACCGTCCGGAGCTTAACACTGCGCGTAACTAGGGGGGGGAAAACCTGCCCGCCCCCATGGGACCCCCCCAGGAAAGCGCCCGACGCACATGACACAAAGAGCGAAGGAAGTTGGGATCGTTAGACACACTTGTCGAATTTGATGCGTCCACACACACACATGCAAGGAATATAACACATACCCAACAGGCCATACCCTCAGTTTGTCTCAAAATCACATGAAACTATAGTCCTATTGTGCACCTTGGTCCTACTTTCCTCATTGGTAGGTAACCTTGAATCCATCAGTGGACATTTCATCATTGGTCGTTGACTGGGTGGTTTCCCTTGTGTACGACGACAAGACATCTATTCACACATTGTGATTCATCAAGTTTCTTGTACGCCATTATCCCTATTGGTGGTTTCTTCGCCTTTGTCAATAGTTTTCCTCATTGGATACTATTCAAAGGGTCTTTTTCGTGTACCGCTTGCACTTGGCACACACGAAAGACACATAGGGTCATTGGTTCATGAACATGTTCTTCGTCCAATTTCCTCCAAATCATCAAGCTCCTGCTTTGTACCTCGTGCTGAATGATGAGATATGCCTTCAAGCTCTCCTTTCAGCGGGTGTCCTTCCATTGACTTCAACTCATCTATTCTGGAGAAAAGACCTAGAGTACTATGAGTACCTAGAGGCCTGCAGTCATTAGTGGCAGGTTCTCTAGCCATCGACAGTTGGGAATACATCAATGTCTCTTGATCGATAGATTCTTCAAGTGTTCGACCACGACTCCTTTATTCACACTTGTAAGAATGTACTCGGTTCCTTGATACCTACTTTCATCATCGGTAGGTTGTCTCACATTTTTTAATGGTATACCTCAATGACCGCTAATCAAATGAAGTCTCATTGTGTTTGACCTCAACTCCTTTATTCACATGATGTAGACTTGTACCTTTGGCGGATTGTGTAGAAGAATTGAAGACATCAGTTTATAGTCACAACTTTCCTGAGCTGTTGCTACCTTTCATTGGACCAATACCTATGTGACTTCAATGATCATGAGAGATCAGATTATACTCCATTGTATACAGATATCTTCAGATTGATTTTGAGACTGGTTTTACTGGGGCTTGTTTGTGACTATCACAACCTTTGGCATGTAGCCACCTTTGTATGGCCTATTTCATGGCCATGGAAATCTGTTTGGTATCTTTTCACATGGATCTGCAGTGTAATTCAAATTGACAACCATGTATGCAAAGTCAGTACAGATTGTAATGCACAACTAGTTCTTCCAGTTGGGTCCCCATTACTCCACTTATAGGTTTTTATAATATATTTCGGCCATCGCAGATACTCCTCTGACCTCACACATTAGGGGGCATCTGTTATAGCAAGTGTAATATCCCTCGGGCGAACCCAATTGTAAATGTAATGTAAGTGTACTTAAGCTGGTGAGCTGTTTTGACATCATTTTGTAATGCACCTTTCATGACATAGTGCACGCAGGTACTGCGCAGTAAAATGATGTAGTGTGCACATTCCCGGATACCGCGCACAGTAACTAAAGTGCACGTAGTATGGAGGTCAGTGAGCCTTGTGTATATGATATGTGTTATAGGCTAGTGAGCTAATTATTATAAACTGGGATGCTTATGTTTTGGAATTAGGCTAGAGCGCCTAGATGTTAAAGGCTAGTGCGCCTATTTTGTACATGTTTCATGATTAATATAAAATACATTGTTGCGTGCAAATTGACCACGATAAAAGAGATGGGGGATTGAACTCCACCAGTTAGGGAAAGGGAGGGCCAAAAATTAAGGGAAAGGGCTAAGCTAGAGAGTTTAAGCAAAAAATGAATATTATATTAATATTTATTAAAACATAAAATATGGATAATTATTTTATCCTAAGTTCTAAAGTTGGGGACAAGTGGACCAAAGTAGCTTCCAACATGACAAGTGTCAAGTTGAGGACATGCATACATATCGTGGGGACTTATCTAATTTTGACACCTTCATCATCATTCTTACGATCATCTCTCCCATGATTTCTTCCATCATTCACTCATCCAGTCAATGATTCCATGAACATTACACTCAC
Organism: Picea abies; assembly: GCA_900067695.1. NCBI lineage: Eukaryota > Viridiplantae > Streptophyta > Pinopsida > Pinales > Pinaceae > Picea > Picea abies. The sequence goes on along the minus strand of CBVK0101805601.1, from coordinate 11,541 downwards.
GCAATCAGTTATCCTTCAGACACTCATTTCACTGTATCTGAGCCTGTTTCCATAACCATTTTCTGTTGGTGTACTTGGTTAGCTTGGGAGCGGGATTGAAGAAGCGGGTTGTTAAGCCCATGAAAAATTGAAGAGGTGGGTTGTCAGGCCCGTGAGAAATTCTCTGAGCGAGAGAATTGTTGGGAATTGATTTCCTAAAGGTGCTAAACTACAACTATAGTGCTCTGAGACTTCCTGTCCAGCCTGTTGCTGAAGTCTTGGAAGGGAAGTGGGGCAACCGAAGGACTGTTGAGCAGAGAAGGGGCACACTTCCTTGGGTGGGACAAACATGTGGGGAATGAGAGGCTGTAGGATTTTAGTTGAGTGAGCACCTGAGACCGAGTCTTTCCTGTTGTCTATGAGCCTTTAGCCTGGTTATGAATTCCTTTACCTGGGTGGAGTTTAGTCCCAGCTCGGGGGTGACTCACCGTTGAGAGTGATGAATAGTGTAGTCTAAGGCTGAGAGGTTCGTGGATGGTCTGTACGCAGTTGGTGACAATCTTTCAAAGATAAGTACCAATCGTATGATAAATTTACATGTTGCATTGTTATTTATGTGCTTATGTTACGGTTTATCATATGTGTGATTATAACTGTCTATATGTTTATAGGTATTTCTCTATATATGATGCATGTCTATGTTTACTGTTATTTCAGTATGAAATCGTATATTTACATAATGTAATTGTTTGTTTACGTTTATATGTAAATCTTCCACAATAATGTTGTATGTATATGTTATAATTGCATGCAGTTTGAAGAGAAAATTTATGTGGCATAGCTCAGTTGAATACTGGGTATGTTACAGTATGTTCCGCAGTGAGAGAACGAAAGGGTTCCCTTATGTAGCTTGGCCCAACCATGGGTGGTCAGGAACGTTACAATATGGTATCAGAGCTTCAGTTCCAACACTAAGCTCAGATGGGCTGGAAAGGTTCAGTTGAAGCAAATATTCACAGAAGATTAATTTCGAAGTGGCCAAATTTTCAAGTCACAGAGCGTCCATGGAAAATTTTGGCACTGCGTGGAAAATGTTGGTGTGCAGGTGTGCACGGTAAATTGTGGCGCCGCTCGGAAGAGTATTGTGTGCGGATGCACGCGCTAAATTTAGCATTGCGCGGTGAGCGCACACATAGTGATGTGCACGTGGGGTGCACAAGTATTGCAAAACATAGAGGAGTTTGGTTGGTGCACGCATATTATGAGTATAAGTTGTCTCGCGACAGTGTAGTCAATGGTGCGCGTAGATTATTGTGCGCGATGGGGCATATTGAAATTTGGCATGGTGCAATGCATAGGGGGAAATGCATGTGGAATATCAGTGCGCGATACCAAAATTGTGTGCAGTGGATATTGACGCACAACGCACAAGTAGTGCGCGCAAGTTATTGGCGCGATGGAGGAAAAATGCATAGTGGATGTAGGTGCGCGGAAGCACGATTTACCTTCTGGTGTTGCTGTGCACGATAAATATGGGTGTAGAGGTTAAATTTTTGGGCACACGAAGTCGTTTGGAAGGCGATGAGTCTGAGTTTAATAGAAAATTTGCATGGTATTAGAGGAAAAAGAAACACACAACCGCATCGGAGCATTCTTTAAAATGAATTTAGAGTTGGTTGTGAAGAAATAAATATAGCCTAAATTGCTAAGCCAAGAGCATCTCAGAAACAAATTCTGAGTTTTATAATCCTCCGATTCAAACAGATGGAAGTGAAATATAAGTTTACAAGAAAAACATATTATGAAAGAAAACAAGACTCATAACACCATCAGTGAGAATCTTGTAATAAATAGTCCAAAATCCACTTCTGCAGTTATATAATCGTATTAATCCCAAAGTTACAAAAAATGAATGATAACATTTATCCTATGGTAAAGGGACCGTTTAAGAATATGCCTATCATCTCTGGTGACCCTTACCTCTGCTACCATTTGACCAAAAATCACTGAAATGTACTTTTATTCAATGACTCATTTCAGCTTAGCGATCTTCTCCTTTAAAGTATCTAACCAGGCTAGTTGATTCTCTCCAACACTTTTAGTCGTTTCAACGATGGTTTCTTTCTTCTATCGCTTGCTTCGTTTCTTCTTAACAACTGATCTGTTGATGATCAGATTCCTCATAGTGGGATTTAGCCTGGCTTCCAATTTCGAATCTGTGGAAGGTTCTGTGTGACACTTAGTCGCTAGTATCTGCGTGATTATCCTTTCCTTCTTACTCGTAGGAAAATCTACCATGTTGCCTGAAGAACCAGTCTCACAGGATATAGCTTTGTCCATGTACCTCCATTTCGTGGACACCGAAATGATTTTACAAATATCAGAAGGTTGAGAAAATGTAGAGATTACTCCAGATATGGATAAGATGAGCCTCCATACTTGAGAATTGGTATTTATAGAGTCCCAATCATGAATCACAGTTAGAATTATGTACAAATACGTTGGTTTGTCATGCGCGGTTAATCCATTTCAAATGATTAGCTTTTGAGTTCGTTATATGGCGGCGTTCACTTGATGTCATAAAACTGTGAAGTACCGAACGAGTGAAACAGGGTGATTTGACTAGCCGTCGCTCGTTCCACAAGTGGTGGTTTTGACATATTGAAACACGTGACATCGAGACTTTGGCCAAAGTGGTTTCGAAAAATTGCCTTTTGCCCAGATGTATCTTTGAAGGCACCGCGCATCTATGTTCTCAAGACTTGGGTCTTATCTAGAATTGTCATGGTGATAACACCAAGAAATCATAAGAGATAATTCTGATGTATATATTGAACCAAAATGGTTCATATTTTTCATGAATTGTTGAATTGTTAGCATGATAAGTTTCGATGGCTGCACGTTTTGTAGAATTAACAACAAGTAGATCAGATCATATCGCTGCAGAGTCCATAGGAATGGAAGAGGCACAGGGGAATTATAGTCACCAAGATAAGAGCAGAGGGATGGATGTCCATTTGGGCAAGGATCAAACTCCAATGGACATGGAGAAGAAAGGAATGAAAACATGAATATGACAGAGACCATTAAAAATTTGCAGAAGGATGTTTAAAGCCATAAAGATGATAATGAAAGGCTTATGAGAGCCAAGGAGCAGCAGGATGACTTCAACATGAAGTTATTGGAGGGATTGAACAAAATATAAAAGAAATTGGTTAAGGAGAGTGGCTTAAGAAAATTTGGAAGTCACAAGCCTTCCGATGAGAAAAGAAAAGCAAGAAGTGTTAGCAGACACCACCATCATTCCCAAAGGAATTCCAATAAGAGAGCAGGCAACAAATCAAGTCCATCCCCTGTCAGAAGGCATAAGAGGTCTGGAGTGGATGAGGTACGAGGAGAAATGAACAAAATCAAACCTCTTACATTTGATGGTGAGCACAAGAAGGATGAAGATGCAGAAACATGGTTGCTGGGCATGAGAAAGTATTTTCAATTGCATAATTATTCTTCTCATGTAGAAGGTAGAATTGATATCTATTAACTCAAGGGAAAGGCCTCCATGTGGTAGGATCAACTTGTGCAGGTGCAACACATTAAAGAGAAAAGTATTACTTGGAGGGAATTTAAGAAGTATTTTGAGAAGAAATATTTGACTAAGAGATACTATGACAAGAAAATGAAAGAGTTCTTTGAACTCAAGCTTGAAAGTATGACCATAGATGAATATGAGAGAAGGTTTCTAGAACTACTAAAGTATGTCTCTTTCATCAAGGATGAGACAGCCAAAATTGAAAGGTATTTGAGTGGATTGCCATCATTCATCAATGAAAAAATATAGTATGATGATCCCAAGACATTGGAAGAGACCATAAGGCGAGCTAAATGCCTATATGATCAGCAGAAAGCAAGACAAACATTCGAAAAGGCTTGGGAAGACAAAAATAAATTCAAGATGGATCAGAGGAAGAAGGGAGCTAAGCCACCATTCTTCATAAATAATTCATAGGGACAAAAAATGCCTAAAGAATCCAGAACGATCAACACAAGGAGTCAAAGGCCAAGGCAGCCACCTATTCAATGTTGGGGTTGTAAAGGAGATCATAGGTTCAGAGATTGTCCTCACAGAGGTGAAAAAGGTAGGGCTGTTCACAATGTACAACAAGCTGAAACAATGGAGGACATGGGTAGATATGTGCAAAGGATCTATGCAACCTTGGACAACAAACAAGCAGAGTATCAGTCCCACATGATTGAAGTGGAAGGTATGATCAACAACCAAACCATTGCTATTTTATTTGATTCAGGAGCTAGTCATAGTTATATAGAACTTAAGATGGTGGAAAGTTTGCAATTTTCAAGAAGCAAGCATGGGAAATCTCGGTTGGTGCAGCTGGCTACAGGAGCCAGAAGAAAAGTTAATGAGATGGTTAAGTCATGCCTCATGGACATGAATGGATTGAACACCAAGGCAGATTTGAACATCTTGCCTTTAGGTTCCTATGACTGTCTAATTGGGATGGATTGGTTCGACCAACATCATGCTCTCTTGGAATGTCATAACAAAGCATTTAATTTCTTGGATGAGGAAGGGAAACTAAGGAAAGTGCAGGGAATTCCCACAACAGTAACCGTTAGATAAATTTCAGCATTGCAACTGAAGAAATGTTACAGAAAAGGGTGTCAAATATTTACAGCGCATACAGAAGAGACACCTAAAGATAAGGTGCCAAATTTGGGAGATTATGCAGTTCTGGAAGAATTTGAAGATGTGTTCAAAGAAGTATCAGGACTACCCCCAAAAAGAGACATTGATTTCTCTATAAATCTAATGCCTGGAGCAACTCCAGTGTCAAAGACTCCTTACAAAATGAGTACACCAGAATTGAAGGAGTTGCAAATGCATCTTGAAGAACTTCTGAAGAAGGGGTATATACACCCAAGTGTGTCACCTTGGGGTGCCCCAGTCTTGTTTGTGAAAAATAAAGATCGAACATTAAGATTGTGCATTGACTTCAGACAATTGAATAAAGTGACTGTTAAGAACAAGTATCCTCTGCCAAGGATCGATGATCTCTTTGATCAATTGAAGGATGCAAAGATATTTTCAAAGATAGATCCCACATCAGGATACCATCAGGTAAGGATTAAAGAAGAATATATCAACAAGATCGTCTTCATAACAAGGTATGGTCATTATGAGTTCACAATGGTACCATTTGGGTTGTCAAATGCACCAGCTATTTTCATGTGCTGAATGAATGGTGTTTTCCGAGAATATATGGACAAGTTTGTCATTGTATTTTTGGATGACATTCTTATATATTCTAAGTCATAGGAAGAGCATGAACATCATTTGAGGATGGTGTTACAAGTATTAAGGGAGCATCAGTTGTATACCAAATTGAGCAAGTGCTCATTTTATCATAAACAAATTCATTATTTGGGGCATATCATTTCAAAGGATGGGATAGTAGTGGATCCTGAGAAGATAGAAGCCATTAAATAATGGTCAACGCCGAAGAATGTGACAGAGGTGAGATCATTCATGGGTATTGCAGGCTAATACAAAAGAATTATTGAAGGATTCTCAAAGATTTCACACCCAATCACTTCCTTGCAAAGAAAGGGTGTGAAGTTTCCGTGGACACTGGATTGCGAAAAGAGTTTCCAACACTTGAAACAATTATTGACAAGTGCTCCAATATTAAGGATTGCAGACCCAAATGAAGACTTCATTGTATGCACAGATGCATGTAATGAAGGATTTGGTGGATTCCTCAGTCAAAATGGGTTTGTTATATGTTATGAATAAAGGAAGTTGAAGGAGCATGAAAGAAACTATGCCACTCATGATTTGGATTTGGCAGCCATAGTGCATGCCTTGAGGAAATTGAGACACTACCTCATGGGGAGGAGGTTTGAGCTAAGAACAGACCACAATGGTCTAAAATATTTATTTAATCAACCAAATCTAAATGTTAGGCAAAGCAGATGGTTATAATTTCTAAGCAAATATGACTTTGATATAAAGCATATCAATGGGAAAGAGAATAAAATGGTTGATGCACTCAACATGAGGGTGCATGAACTGCATGCTACAACCATTATCATGTATCAGATTGGTATTAAAAGCAAAATTCCGGAGGCTGCAAATGCAGATGTGCAATACAGTGAATTGGTAGCAAAGCTACAACAAAGTAAGATACCACAAAAGGTGGATAATTATAATTTGGGAATAGATGGAATACTGTTGCACAAGAACATAATTTTTGTTCCAAATGTCTAGGACTTGAAACGTATGATTTTGCATGAAATGCATAATGTCCCTTATGCAGGGCACCCTATATATCAAAAAACTATGGCAGCGATCAAGAGTCATTACTTTTGGCCAGGTATGAAGAGAGAGATCGTCGAATACATCAATAGATGTATGGAATGCCAGAATATTAAAGCTGAGCATAGGCACCCAGCAGGGTTGTTGTAATCTTTGCCCATTCCTGAATGGAAGTGGGAAGTGGTGACAATGGATTTTATTACGGGATTGCCCAGAACATGCAAGCTGCATGATTCGATCATGGTGGTGGTGGACAAGCTTACAAAATATGCCCATTTTATTCCACTGAAAACTACTCACAAGGCAACAAATGTTGCTGATATTTTCATGAAGGAAGTAGCACGATTGCACGGAATTCCTAAAACAATTGTGTCCGACAGAGACCCAAAATTCACCTCGAATTTTTGGAAAGGATTCAGAACGAATATGAACTTTAGTACAACTTATCATCCCGAGTCTGATGGATAGATAGAGAGGGTGAACATAGTGATAGAAGACATACTGAGAATGTATGTGAATGACAAACCATTGAAATGGGAGGACTACCTGCACTTGGTAGAATTTTCTTACAACAATGGGTATCAGGCATCATTGAAGATGATCCCATTTGAAGCACTTTACGACAAAAAGTGAAATACTCTAGTGAGCTAGGATAATCCAACTGATAGGACAATAATTGGGCCAGATTTGCTCAAGGAGATGGAAGACCAAATGATAAAAATTAAGCATAATTTAAAAGCTGCCCAAGACAGGAAAAAAGTTATGCTGATAAGAACAGATCCCATAGAGAGTTCAAAGTGGGTGATCATGTTTTCCTAAAGGTGAAAGCTAACAGGAGTTCCCTGAAGCTGGGAAGCTGCACCAAGTTGGCAACTAGATTTTGTGGGCCATTTGAAATCCTAGAGAGGATTGGTCCAGTTGCTTATATGATTGCATTGCCTGCATCTATGTCTGTTCATAATGTATTCCATGTATCATTGCTAAAGAAATATATACCTGATGCTAATCATGTTATTGATTGGAATGTGATTTAGGTGAAGCAAGAAGGCGCTTTTCAAGTGCATCCAGTGCGTATTTTGGACCGGAAAATCAAGCAACTCTGGAATCGAGCCAGAATCGAGCCATAGGGATTGTAAAGGTCCAATGGACCTAGTATGGTCATGATGATGCTACTTGGGAGCATGAGGATGCAATGCATACATAATACCCGCATCTTTTCGAGGATTTTTGAAAATTTTGTTGTATATGGGTATATGATGCACTGAGGACAGTGCATAAATAAGGTGAGGGGATTGTAATATCCCTTGGCCGAATCTAATTGTAAATGCAATGTAAGTGTACTTAAGCTGGTGAGCTGTTTTGACATCATTTTGTAATGCACCTTTCATGGCATAGTGCGTGCAGGTACTGCGCAGTAAAATGATGTAGTGTGCACATTCCTGGATACCGCGCACAGTAACTAAAGTGCGTGCAGTATGGAGGTTAGTGAGCCTTGTGTATATGATATGTGTTATAGGCTGATGAGCCAGTTATTATAAGCTGGGATGCTTATGTTTTGGAATTAGGCCAGAGCGCCTAGATGTTAAAGGCCGCGCCTATTTTGTATATGTCTCATGATTAATATAAAATACATCACTGCACGCAGACCAACCACGATAAAAGAGATGGGGGACTGAACTCCACCATTTAGGGAAAGGGAGGGCCAAAATTTAAGGGAAAGGGTTAAGCTAGAGAGATTAAGCCAAAAATGAATATTATATTAATATTTATTAAAACATAAAGTATGGATAATTATTTTATCCTAAGTTCTAAAGTTGGGGACAAGGGATTGAAGAAGCGGGTTGTCAGACCCATGGGAAATTGAAGAGGCGGGTTGTCAGGCCTGTGGGAAATTGAAGAGGCGAGTTGTCAGGCCTGTGAGCAATTCTTTGAGCGAGAGAATTTATAGGAATTGATTTCTTGAAGGTGTTAAACTGCAGCTACAATGCTCTGAGACTTCCTGTTCGACCTGTTGTTGAAGCCCTGGAAGGGAAGTGGGGTAGCTGAAGGAATGTTGAGCAGAGAAGGGACACACTTCCTTGGGTGGGACAGGCATGTGGGGAATGAGAGGCTGTAGGTTTTTAGTTGAGTGAGAATCTGAGATAGAGTCTTTCCTGTTGTCTATGAGCCTTTAACCTAGTTAGGAATCCCTTTACCTAGGTGGAGTTTAATCCCAGCTCGGAGGTGACTCACTATTGAGAGTGATGAACATTGTAGTCTAAGGCTGGGAGGTTCGTGGACGGTCTGTACGTAGTTGGTGATAATCTTTCGAAGATAAGTACCAATCGTATGATAAATTTACATGCTGCATTGTTATTTACGTGCTTATGTTACAGTTTATCATATGTGTGATTATAACTGTCTATATTTTTATGGGTATTTCCCTGTATATGATGCATGTCTGTGTTTACTATTATTTCAGTATGAAATCGTATATTTACAGAATGTAATTGTTTGTTTACGTTTATATGTAAATGTTCCGCAATAATGTTGTATGTATATGTTATAATTGCATGCAATTTGAAGAGAAAATTTATGTGGCATAGCTCAGTTGAATACTGGGTATGTTATAGTATGTTCCGCAATGAGAGAATGAAAGGGTTCCCTTGTGTAGCCTGGCCTGACCATGGGTGGCCGGGGACATTACAACAAGATTTACCTCATCTTACACAATCTTACACATAGGACCTTTTTCCATTTCCCTATGCAGATTTGAAGTCCCTTTTATAAAATCCCAAAGTTAAAAACATGATTTTTCCACATATACGCCTCTTGCCTATATTACAATATGTGTATACGTAGGTTGCACCACTACAACCCATGTACATCAGGATTTGTGCCCAAAATTAAAAAATGGTGTCGGGTTTCCATGCCACGTCATGTGATCAATGATCATTGGCCTTCCATATACTGGAAACATTCCAACTCGGCCCTTCAGTTCCACTTGAAGGCTATAAATGGGTTAAATCTGAGCTATGGAAAAGAGGAGAAGAATTCAACTTTGAAAGCAAAGTTACTCTGGAGAAATTATTCACTTCACATTGAGTCTGCATCCCTTTGTCCTTTAAGTCTGAACACATTGTTCATCCCCCAAGCTCTTCCCTTATTGATTGAGAACCTCATTGTCTCTGTTATATGAGCTTGCCTTTGGTGGAGGATTGAAGTGGTGGAGGCCCAACTAGAAGGAAATTTCTCGGTTTCGAACCGTGCCGACATGGAAGTTTGTAACTCATTCACTTCTATTGATTACATCTTAATAGAAATACTTTTTTCTCGTCCAATTGATATCTTGCAAATATTTGAATTGTTATTCCATGGGCGTATTTGTTATGAATATTGGTGGATTATGCTATTGAATGTGCTAACATGATCTATTATCACCATATGCTTTCTTTGCTTGGTTGTTGAGGACTAGTTGCAGGTATATTGCTTTGGGTCAAGTGCTCAATGGTGGACTCCATCGAACATCTGGATGAGGTAGGCCTTTTATCTTGTCTTGCTAGCATATTTGTTTATATAGCATACTTGAGATTAGAGTTGATTTCTGCAGTCATTTTCATCTGTTGTTGTTTACCCCTAGCCATAGAGAGATTTTCCTCGTAACAGTAGTTACACTTGGGAGTTGGAGCTTGGATGGATTTTGGTACATTTCATTTGAGCAATCCATCTATTATGGCTACTTTGTTCTATTTTTCATGATGAGGATGTCCACTTGAACATAATTTTGCACATATTTTGAGGGCAACATAGCTTCAAGAGAAGTTATCTTTTAATAAAATGTGCATAATTCCACCAAATCAATGCCATTAGATGAAAAATGGCCACAAGATTTCCAAAATGTGGTCATAATAGAAATTCAAGCAAAAATTGACACAAATATGGTTCTTTTAAAATCTATTGCAAGAAGATTATTGCCACATTTTTTACCACGTAGTTAAGGATGTCCCACTTTCTTGATGATCAATTCACAAGTGGGACACATTTATAGGAGGGTGTCCACTTTGCAAAGGCATGTATTCTCTTGTATTTTACATGTGGAATTAGTCCACCATATTATATAGTTTTTTTTTTTTTACAGAAATTGAAATATGTTTTATATATAAAAGGCATGACCGGAGTCACTAATTTACAAAAAAGGGGTGCTAGATCAATGACCCAACAACTAATAAATCTGAGAGATTTCTACATGGGCCTGTTCCCAAAAAATACAACTGCTTATTTAATAAAGACTAACAAGTCTAACTATTGCTTGCAAACTGCGAATTGACATAGTCATTGTTACAAAAAATTGGGATTGTTGGCGAATCTTACTGCTTCTTTTCCTCTGGAGCTTGAACTGGAGTTTCTTTTGAGGGCATGTCCAGAGAAACGTTCAGATCTGGGAGGATCAAGATGTCTCTGCTCTCTCCTTCTTCACTTCAGCTTTGACCTGCTACGTCCTGGGCTCTGGTTCCATTCTCTTCCTCAAGTCTTTCCCCTTGTCTTCTCAAGAAATCAACCTCGTCTTGGAGTTGGCTGATCAGGGCTCGGTGTTGAGAAAGAGTTTCCAATGTAAAATTTAGAGTGGTGCTGTGTGAATCTAGGAGCATGGCCAGATGCTGGATGGTGAGGAAATTGTTGCCCACCATTTTCTCCTCTCAGTCTTCTTGAACTCGACGCTGATCCATGCTGGCTATTCCACTGGTTGACGTGAATTGATTGAGAATTTTGGCGTAAACTACTCCTGCGCTTCCCCTGCTACTTACTAGAATAAGGCCTTGCGAAAGTTGTTGGGCTTTGATCGAGCTTTCTGAGACCTCTTCTATTCTGCTTGAGAAATTGCTCGAGTAATTCAATACCAATTGTGTCCTTTTTCTATCCCCCTGAGTGATTCCTCCGCTCTGGCTGTTCCTGTTAAGATCTTTTGGCCAACCTCTACTCTTGTTGTGTTCTTGTTTTTTGGCCTTCACCTTGACTGTCCTTGTCCAAGGAATTCTGTGTTCTTCACCCTGGCTTGAGATGCCGGGGCTCTTCCTATCTCATGTATTTCTATCTGCGTCGCTTGCCCTCCTGTGGGTGTCTAAACAATGAATCGGGCTCTGATCTCCCTGAATTTCCCATGTGACATCCGTTCTTGTGCATGTAAGATGACTCCCCTGGGATGTGATGTGCTGTTGTGCCATCTTCCGCGTGCTTTGAAGTCTTACCTC
>CBVK0101805599.1:0-14866 GCA_900067695.1 Picea abies | reverse complement strand
CTAATTATATCTTTAAGTATTTAATTAGTTTACGATTAGAGGAGTATATGTTCATATTAATAGAATACACATCAATGTTGTAGTGTGTTGCATCAATTAAGTCCACTTGAATGGGAGAATTTGTATAGTGTGTTCTTGGTTTTGAGCATTGGCCATGTGAGGAATGTGGTATTAAGTCTACTTGAATCGGAGAATTTGAATCTTCGTTTAACACGATAAAAGTTTGAGATTTTAAAGTGAGAATGTGTGACCAAGTTATGTTTGAAGGGGGAGTCTAATACACTAGTAGCTAGTGATAGTGATAATGATAGTTTTTTTTATAGGATGTAACTACGGGGGAGTGTTAAGGAAAATCCCTAATTACATCCTTAACTAGTTAATTAGTTTATTGTTACAGGAGTTGGTAACTCCGTAACATCTTGCAACCATATTGTGTAGTTGTACATGTTCACATTAATAGAATACACATCAATAGTGTATTGTGTTGCATCAATTTTTTCTATGCTTAGTCTTTTCACCTTTGTGCATGCAAACTCTCCTAAATTGATTATTTTATACTAGTGCTAGAGACATGGAGTGACATATTACTATGGTCTTCCAAGGAAGAGAATGAGCACATGTGAGTAGATATGTGCCAAGGAAGAGAATCCACACACGTATGTATATTTTTCATTTAAAATTGAAGTTGCTATCATTGAAAAAAAACATTGTCATGTATAATAATGATCAATTCTGCTTTGTAAAAGAATAAACCCCACTAAAATATACTAGCTCTTTTTGAGTAGCACTCCAAAGAAACACCAAAAGAAATGGAAATCTATAGAGATATAAAGATACATAAATCAAAGTGTATAACTTATGAGCATTGGTAACCCATAATAAATTCATGTAGGAAAAAACAATGAGAATGAATTATTTGCATTGGTAGCAAATAATAATATCACTAAATTCATCTAGAAAAAACAATGGAAGTGAATTTATTTTATGTCATGTAAATTTGAAAGGAAGATATGTATTCAATTGTTTGAATTTGGCAAATAATATATATTCAACATCTTAGCAAATACTATAGTTGAAGAAAGGAACTCATCGTAGATATTTTTCTTTACACAAAAAAAATTGTAAAAGTGGATAGATAGATATGTTGATTACAAAATGTGTAGTATAAGGGTGTATAAATTATTGTAGCCAATATTTGGTGAAGAATTTGCACAAAATATTAAGAAAACAATAGGAGAACATACATTTTTATTGAAACTCAATAATGTAGCTGAAGTTTTCTCAAACTTGTTGTGACAAACCCATCTGCTGGAACGACTCCTATGATGTACATCCGATAGAAGCACCTTTAAATTACTTTTTTTGTGAGTTTGTGTAGGAGATAATAATGACATTATACTCAACAATGCAACACGACGACGAACACAACGCCTGCAACTCGCACAACAACAACCTAGAGACCTAACATAAAATCACATCAAGCAATTGGAAGCAATGTACAACACTCAACTGACTAAGAAAAGAAAGACTACTCTCTCGTCCTACCCTGCAATGGTTAGGACCTCCAAGACACATAACCAATGCTCAAGCTGAGGTTCCCATCGATTTTGACCATTTAATTTCTGAGGGCTGGTGACTGTTCTGAAGAACAAGGACGTGTCTACATCCCGCCCGACACAAGCAGACCAAGTCTACTAAGCTAAGAAAAGTCACCCCAACAACCCAACGTACCCGAAATTAAATACATAAGTAACTGGAAACCTTAAAATAAGAAAAACCAATCACATTGAATGTTTACAAACTACGTACAATCATTAATTAATATTAAACATCAACCATTAATCAAGGCTTAAAAGGTCATTATCTGAGGTTTAAAATGGCGTTAAATACAGACCGAGTTACCAGTCTAGCCTCCATTAGCCAGTGAGTTACCAACCGAACATAATCATAAATTATGACTCAACTTAGTGAGTCTAGGATACGATCGTTGTTAGTGTACAGTCTAACCTTAACCTTAAAACAATCATGAGCAGTTCTGATTTATAATTTGTCATTTAGGTGCCATCTAAATCAACATTAAATAGACATCAATAAGCAAGTCTGAACTTCGACTTGGTTAAAAATATAATTAACCTCAATTAAATTCTAACTAGCTTGTCTAAGTTATAAATTAGCCATTAATCGAATAGTCATTAAATGCAATCAATTTAGCAACATACTATTGCCCAACATTACAATCAAATTGACTAATTTAATTTAACACATTAACTGTATACAACAATGTTAACTATATCAAGGTATCTCGTTATTAATGTGACACTATTAATCGACCTCCTTATATCTCAGGTTATAACACTTTCGGCAAGATTAATTACATCATGCTGTCATCATTAATAAAAAAAATTGGCGATTAATATATAATTGTTGTCTAAATTACATAAGAAGTTGTGGTCAAAATGAATGCCATTTTAATGCAGAGTTTAATGTCATTTAATGCTATCTTCCTATTTTTGAGCAGTGTATCATCCCTAGTCATTCACTTCCCACACCTTCAAGGTATTTTAATACAATATCTTATATTATTTAAAAACATAATCTTCAATGAGTGAGCCGAGCTCATTGATAAACGGAGGGTTAGACCACTACTGATCCTTCCCTAGGGTTCATATTCCTGACTTGAAATGTAACAAGGGAGATATAAGTAAATACTTATTTAATTGTTGTCTATCCTTAGTTCTGCGAATAACTTGATTGATCTAATCTCATCTCTAGAATCTTCAACAACTTGCACATAAATCAAATAACCACACCCTTTATCATTTTGAGATTAACATTTCAAAAGGTAATAAGAATTGTAAAATTATAAAGAGAGTGATCCATCTTAATTGTGATACTCATAATTCGTAATAATCTAAGTCGGATCACTTACACATGTTATGCCAAAGGTGATAGATATTTCCAGTATTTAATATTTCAAAAAATAAAATGGTGTGGTCCATTTAACATTCGCTACCTAGAAAATGCAGCGGTAAGTTTCCCTGGCATGCCTAATGATCCTGTTGCTGATTGTTAAATTAGCGTTCCGGATCTAAAGAATTCGCTGTCACAAAATACCTATTCTTGAGTGCTATCGAGGGCACGGTGTCCAATGAATTAGTTGTTACACAACACAACTCCTGTCAGCTATGAAGTTCACGTATACACTAAATCGTTGGATGATATAACTGAAGGGAGAGACTTAGAAGGTTGTTGATCGAGCATGGCATCTCGATATGGACGAAAAAGGTGAGTGTATTACTGGTGGCATAATCTTCATAGGATCGTACTGGATTCACTATCAATTAGGATCGTTGTATCTAGGATATCACTACATAATAATAATAATAAAAAGGGTTGTCTAATAAATAAATAAAAAATTGAAAACGTTAGTAAGTGAAGCTATCCCAACAATAAATAATTTCGCTGTCAGAGATATTCCAGCGCTAAAACTAAAAACACCCAATGATAACATGTTATATTACTAAAATTATAGATCGCGACAATGCTTATCAATAATAAATTCTACATATTGAATCACTCTAGCCGGTGACAATGCTTTAAAGGCTCCAAGGTTAAAGAACGTTAAATGGCTACCCGGTTAAATCGCAACTAGACTGTAACAATCAATCTTTGATCGTAAATTCATTCTGCCATCCATTCAATATATGGAACCACTAGCCTATATAAATTCGCTGACCTTAAAGTTTGAAACGTTAAAGAAACACAATAAAAAACGTTGTATAAATTCATTGACCTATATAAATTCATTGATAGTCTAATCTCACTGACCGGTATAAATTCATTGATAGTATAATTTCATTTGATAGTATAAATTCATTGATAGTATAAAATGTTGACCTGTATAATTTTATTGATAGTATAATTTCACTGCCCAAAATGTTAAGGAAACGCAGTCATAAAAACGCAGGGAATTCAACCACAAAATCACCAAAAACACAGAAAAAAAGGGATTCCAACACAAAAATGCAGACCAGAATAATTGTAGGAAATCAATCGAATGGGCGAAGGGTCAAGATAAAATTCATCAATTATTACTATGCAGAGATAAAATACGTAGAGAAAAAGGCCATCAATAAACAATCACAGAGTTAAGTTGCAAGGGAGTTAATGCAACATAGTGTTGGTTCATCCAGCAATATATAAAACACATAGATAAACTTATCCGACGATTATAAAACACAGAATGAGGAAATTTTCCATCAACCAAATTCAAGGTTATTTAAATGCATCAAGGAGCAAGGCAAACCTTCAGCCAAGGACAACAACAAGGTAGATGGTTAGCAGGTTTGTCCGTTGATGTAACAACCTTCCTCGTTAAGACAACAACTCTAATAACATGTGCAATTTTTTGTGTGTGTGTTTAAGGTGTGTGCACGCGTGTAGAAGTAACACCACACTTGACTCTACGTCGCCACTCGATGACCAACAAGACGAAACCATGACAAAAGTAAAACTGACCACCTGCCCGTCCTACCCTGCAAGGTTAGGACCTCCAAGACACATAATCAATGCTCAAGCCCAGATTCCCATCGATTTTAACCATTTAAGGTCTCATGGCTGACGAATGTTCTGAGGAACATGGAGGTTTCTACTTCCCGCCTGACACAAGAAGACCAAGCAATGCAAGACAACCAAGTACAACCCAATCACAAACAACTTGTAACGAACTGCCTCATTATGACAACCATTCTAGTATACTAACTTGGGTAATTTATGGTACGTAATTCCAGGTTATTGCACCACACATGTTATTAATCAATAATTAAAATTACAATAACACTGTCACGAAACATTAGCCATCTATCATTTATGTCACCATCCGGGCCATGATTCTATAATTACAATACTTTTGAATTGCTACGATCCCAAAATTTCAGTTACCTTACAAGATAAAAACATTTCAAATAAGCTTGAGAAGCTCTCAATTCGAGGTCATCTACGATCGTAGGTTCCCATAATGGTGCAATAACATCCAAATTCCAAGTGACTCATATTTGAACTTAACAACATAACTTCATACCTAGAATAACATTCTATTACTAAGTAACATCATAGTTGAAATTTGCAATTAACATCATATTTCGAGGGGCCCTATATAATGATGCAAACTCTTAAATGACAAGGGACAAGATTTGAAAATGAACTATAACAATATTAAAATGACAATATTTATCAATAGCCATAATAGAGCTAACATCAATTACATATTCCAAGTAACCTCATATCGAATTTAACAATATACATCACACTTGAAAACAACTTCCTAATTAGAAATGGAAATCTAAATAATGAAATTTAAATGACGAAAGTTAACAAGGGCATTAGTGGATATGACCAACTATCTATAATTAAAATACAACAATTAAATATAGCAATTAATTCAAGATGTCATTATATGGAAAAAGCATAATGGCTTTAGGAATCATCAAGTGAAAATACAATATACACCATAATTTAAAAAGAGGCATTCTTATAATATAATAACATTTTAAAATGACCATGACAACTATCCCTATTAGTATTGACCATAAATTATGATAACCATCAATTACAGATGTCAATGTATGGGAATAACATCATAAATATAGGAACATTAATTTGAGGACACCAGTATACGTCCTAATTAGATGGCGATCTATAATATTAAAATTTAAATGCTGATAATAAAATAATAAAAATAACAATATTGGAAACGCCCGCTATTAAAATTCCTATTGCCAACAATTAAGATAACCAGAATTAAATGAGACAGTATATATACACAGCGTTATAAAGCTAGGTAAGATCAAATTGAAATTAACCATATACGTCAAGGGTAGAAAATATGGCAATCTATGATTAATAAAATTTCGAAACGATAGAAATCAAAATATAACAATAACTAATCCTGTCAAAGTAGCAGTGGCATCATCATTTCAATTTCGGCGACATTAACGTTCACAAGGTTCTACTTAAAAGGGGCAAGACAACTGATTCTAACTCGGGTTATCCCCGCATTTAGATATAGCGGAACCCAAATCTGTTGTCAGGCAAGTAGCCGATAGTTACACCCAATCGTAAGGACGCATTAAGGGGGAACATGCTTTAAAGAATTTGTAAGAACGCAGACAATAAAAACGCCCTGTAAAGAAGCCTCAGAATGAGGGACGCTAACGCCAGACTAAACACAGACCCAAATAAATTAGAAACGTACTGTAAAGATGCCCAGAATTTGGTCAAATCGAATGCTTAGTTCCAGATTCACGATACATTAAATGAGACTCACGAAATGCTTGCATTCACCATTAAAACACACATTATTTAAACCACGTCCAACATCATTAAAAATGCAGACTAAAAACGTAGGTTAAAATTATACGGATTAAAATGCAAAAAGCCAGATCTGGGGAGAAACGCAGACCCCCAAAATGCATGGGTAAAAGGCCAAGACTGGAGGAGGATGCAAGCCACTAAACATTAATGTTCAGGTCAACGCCCAAGGCTAGCAGTGGCAAAAATGAACCATAATGAATCTGACCACCATGATTACAGTTTCAATTATCCAGTCATCCAACCAGGGTAGGAAACATTCGTGTGATTGAGAGCTGACTCCATTACCAATCGCCCAACCAGGAAGGGAGCGATTCGCTTGATTTACTGATGGATTGTTTACCAAAACGCCCCATTACAAAAATTCCCATGCATAAAATAAAACGCCCAACCACAGAAATCAATAAAACGCCCAACCACAGAAATAAATAAAACACCCCAATGGACAAAAGCCCACTGCATAAAATAAAACGCCCAACTACACAACAACCACCCGCGCACATCAATAACACCCTATACCATTAGTGCAGACACCCCATACAATAACCAATGTACATAACAACACCCAACAAATGATGTTGCTATATGTAAAGGACACGCCCCAACACAGTTTGCCAACACGCCCAACCACAGTATACAGAACGAAATGAAGCTCACGGTAAAGGGTGAATACGCCCAAATGACCAAAAAAAAACGCCCACCGTAATGAAAAGAATGCCCAATACCTACTGCCCAACCCATACATTGGAAGACAAAAACGCCCAAGATATCGGCAAAACGCAGGACAATTAAACATTTAAACACTGATAAACACAACGCCCCATATCTCGGTAAAACACAGAACAATAAAGTATTTTAGACGCAGGTCAATACGCCCCAAATGTTAGAAAAAACACAGAGCATTAAGGCATTTAAAACGCAGATCATTCCAGAGTACAACGATGTCAAATTCGGCAAATTTCAGCAGGCAAGTGATAACCTTATAGACAATGTTCAGATGCAATTGTTTGCACCAACATCAATTCCAGCAATTTCCAGGAGACAAGTGGTAACCATACAGACAATATCCAGAATGCGAATGGTAGTAATTACATACAATTTCCAGAATACTATAATATCAATAACATTAAATTTGCCAAAGATAAAATGCATTATACTTCACCAATTAAAATCATACCGTTGCCTTTCGCTTTCCTCGGACGATGTCCCACGCTCCGTGCTACATCCCGCGCTTCATGTCGCATCCCACTCGCCGACCGTAGAAGGCTCACCGGTACCTCCCAGCCAAATACTAGGGGTACTCTACTTCTCCCTTAGCCCCCCGAGCTGCAAAGGAGCCACACAAGAACCAGAGATAACACTAGCTTCTCAGCTCGCCTCCATGGCTGAGTTACCACTCCAACACAGCTGAGATAAACCCAACTCCTCACAAGCAATCCCTTAAGCCACAATTCGGCAGCATAACGTTACGCTAACGATTCCTCCCTCTTCCTTCTTTTCCCCTTCTTTTATAGAAAAATCAGACCCACCTACTTTCCTAAATTATTATTAAATTTTTTTTTTTTATTTTATGACAAACCTCTAGACATTCTCCATCGTCCAAGTGTCCCTCATCCCCCATGTTTCTCCAATTTAATTTACTTTAATTTAAATAAAAGACTCATTTCCCTCACTCCCCCTAAAGTCGCTCCTAAAATCACTCCTAGGGTTCCTCGATCCCCTCTCATGCTTTTAATAACATTCCTAAAATGAAGTTTTGATTTTTAGTAACTCCTAAATGCTGATTCCTTTTCGCTTTTTACCCTATGTCTCCTACTTTCCATTTGTAAGTTTCCTTTATCACAAGTTCCTCATTTCTATTTTTTTTTTATTCCTCTCTTTTGTTATTATTTTATTATTTTTTATTTAGTATTTTTTTTTTTTAAACCCAAAATGATAAATGCGCTTAATAGTCTTTTCAATATATATATATATATATATATATATTTTAAATCCTAAATTTTTATACTCCCACTCTTTAAGAATTTTAATTCTTCTTTATAATTTAAACGCCATGGGTTTCACTTAATTTAACACCCTCGTTACTTTACCCCCCTTTACTTTTAAGAAGACTTTAATTAACACCTAGGAGGGTTTTAGCTTACGCCCTATGTTTATTTTTGTAGGATCTTTTCTTAGGGCTTGTCAAAATTTATCTTAGAGATGTTTTAACTTAGGTTTTGATTTGAACAGGGTGACAATTTAGCTAGGGGAGTCGTTTTTAAGAATTTTATCAGGCGTTAAGGTCTAGGGTCATCTAGGTTGTCTCATCATCATCATCAATGCGACGTGCCCTTCAGGACGCACTACGTGCTCCAAGGGTGCCACTCACCTTGTTTTCTTCTGTTGCGTGACGTACCCTTCAGGATGCACCACGTGCTCCAAGAGTGCCACTCGTTGACTTACATTTCTTTGCGCGACGTTCCCTTCAGGATGCACCACGTGCTCCAAGGGTGCCACTCGTTGTCTTGACGGATTGATAGACTCTATAACCCCTAGAGTCAACACTCCGCTAGGTGAACTTGTGGGAGACTAAGGGCTCTAAGGAATAAGGCCCCCGCCTTCTTTCACGCCCCTTAGAATCATCGGGAGTGGCTGTCGCAGTCTGCCCTCATGGCATCGTGGATCCTCTTGAACTAGGTAATCGTTAACCTACAGTTCGAGCCGCGACGGGAGTGCTAGTAGTCTGTGGCAGGGCTGCTGTCCACACCTCTCCCTCAATCTCTCTGGAACTCGTGTGTGGCCCCTTTACTCCATATGTGAGTCTGGTCGACAAGCTATCGTCAGCCTGCATCATCAACCACCATGTCAGATCATGTCAACCACATATCATAAAATCAATAGCATATCATCGAAAAAAAAAATATCACCGTAAATGAAATGACCCAAATATCCCACTCCCTGACTCAATCCAGAGTCCAAGGGAGTTCCACCGATACCTCTGCATCCTCAAGGTCCGAAATGCTACCCACTCAATGAAACTGAGTCAGCAGCACCTCTCTACATCAACGTAGTAAAAACATCCTGTCATATATCTTAACGCATCATAATGAAGGAAAAAGTTTTATCATCATAAAAATCTAGATCACTTGCGAGCAAGTGTCCTCAAAGAATAAGTTTGGTAAGTGCGACAGAGCGGGATGTTACAGTTGCTCATCATCCTCGGACAAAAAAGCAAGGCATTGAGATCCATAGGTCTTTTAATTCTAAGGAGATGACCATAGATCAGACTCCTAGTCGATTGCTCAGGCGAGGAATGAGGAGCTAAGGATGAAATCTAAACAACCTCAAGGTCACAATCAACACCACAGGGTGGTCACGACACGTGGGAAATGAAGGTCATGGAAAATCAATCAACCAATCATTCAGCTAGGCTATACAAATTTCAGTCATGAAACTAGACAACCAGTTTAACTACCCAATAAACAAGCATATCCAAATCATAAATCCTACAACAATCTACCATTCCAACAAAGAAGTATACCGTTGCCTGTTCGCCTACTCCGAGTGTCGTCCGTGCACTCTGTGCAGCTCTTGCTCGTAGACCGTCGATACTTCACCTGTACCTCCCAGCCAATACTAGGGGTACTCTTCTTCCCCCTTCACCCCCCAATCCGCAAAGGGGCCACACACAGTATCCAAAGATTTCGACTAGCTCCCAACTCACCTCGCAAGGATGAGCTACCACTTCTCTCTGAGATGGGTATCCCCAACTCCCATATGTAAATCAGTCAAGTAGATATTTCTGCAGTGTAACGTTACACAAACAAAATATGATCCTTCATCCTTCTCCTTCCTTCATTTTATAGAGTTTCGAACTTCCTTTATTTCCTAAAATCTCATTTAGTTAAGTTTTACAATAAATTCCGAAAAATTCCTCTCCGTACAAGTGTCCCTTATCCCCTACATTCCTCCATAAATTAATTTCTTTAATTAAGTAATTGTCTTTATTTCCCTCACCCACCTAGAGTTACTCCTAGAATCACTCCTAGGTGTCCCCAAATTCTCTTACAGGTTTTAATAACTTTCCCTTTTATTAAATTGCTAATTCAGTTTAAAATTAGAAGCTCTTAAATGGTAGATTCTTTACTAAGTTGACTTTCTGCTTTTTCCCTTAAGTTCCCCTTTATCCCTTTTTATGTTACCTATTTTCCCTAGTTTCCCAATTTTTTGATTTTTCCTCTTTCAACTTTTACTTAGAACTCAAAAAGGTAGGTGTGAAAATTAACCCTTTTTCCCTTTTCTTATTTAATTAGTATACTTTAATTTAATAAGGTAATAAAAGAATTAATTCCCTTTTTAATTTTAATCCAACATAATTTTACCCTTTTTTATGAATATATTAAATTTCTTACTCCCTTCATGTTACAAGATTTAACGAAGATCATAATTATTATTTAAGTTGTTTTTATTTTCATTACTAATTTTTTTTTAATAGAAGACAAAATTTTACAACTAGCGTAATTTAGACTTAGGCCTTAAATTTCTCACTGGGCAGCATTTAATTAGCGAAATTGTTTGAAAAATTACTTAACATGTTATTTGTCTTAGGGCCATCTAGGTTCATCCCTCTATCATCAACAACACGATGTGCCCTTTAGGACGCACTAGGTGCTCCAAGGGTGCCACTCGCCTCATATGTTCCCTTGCGCGATGTGCACTTCAAGACACACTACATGCTCCAAGGGTGCCATGGTGGGAGTACTAGTAGGTTGTGGCAGGGCTGCTGTCCACACCTCTCCCTCAACATCTCTGGTAGTCATGTGTGACCCCTTTACTCCATATGTGAGTCTGGTCGACAAGCTATCATCAACCTGCATCATCAACAAATCATGTCAGAATATATGCATATCATATCATCTAATCAAATGCACTAATATCATAGTAAAACAATCAAACTCCAATGGTATCGCTCCTCGACTCGATCCGGAGTTCAAGGGGTTCCATCGATGCCTCAACATATTCTAGGTCCATAATCTTGCACACTCATTAAAACCGAGTCAGTAGCACCTGTCTAGTCAAAGCGGTAAAACAACATGTTATCAACCCATAACGCCTCAACCAAAATCAAAATTTTTAATAGCATAATAATCTAGATCACTTGCGAGCAAGTTTCCTCAAAGAATAAGTTTTCTTAGTGTGCCAGAGCGGGATGTTACACTTGCCATATGTTGGCAGCCAATTCATTTTTTTTATTTCTCTAAAAAGCTGCCTACACCCTTGTCTCATCAACGACAAATCATCGTCGCATTGTGCTACTAGACATTTGTTTCATTTTTTGCGACAATTGAAATTTGGTTTCGATTCGATTTTCACAACTGAAAGTGTGAAAATACCTCTTTCATCGTTTGAACAGTCATCGTCTCTTATCAATTTTTTCGAAAGACACTTGATCATTGGTTTATCACATGACTGCAAAAGATTTTTTTAAAACTTATGTCCTTTGGCCTACTCTTACCTTGATTGCGCATTTGGATCTGTTTTATTATTAAGCCTTTGAGCATGAAGATTAACTGGTTACATTTGGTCCTATAAAAGTTATGATTGATTTTTTTCTTATATGCTTTGATCCTTATGACTATGAGCTCATCACTCATTAATTATATGAGAATTTTGGTTGCAATGTTCTAAAAACTTTGAAATGTAAACATTTGAATGTGCAACGAATGCATTGGTAAATTTATAAGGTTGATTTGAGGAATGGCAATTGTTTAAGTTTCACAAAGGCGCTTTGATTAAATCTTTTTGGATTTCAATTTCATAAATCGATGCTTGGTATATTGTTTTGAGAGTTGATATTATATTGAGTGATCAATAGTTTCAAGCTATGTATTGGCATGATTTAATTGACATTGGTTTAAAACGTTTGATTGACACAATGGATCGTTGGTTAGTGTTTGATATTGTGTTGGATTAAACTTAACACTTGGCGCATGATTATCACATATGGTGTTGGTTTTGATTCGGATGAATGGCACGTTGATATGATGATACACCTATTTGTTGGCCGATACGTATGGTTTAAACGATTATGATTATAAAAACATTGTACTCAGTCATTAATACAATGCATGGCGGTGTTAATCCCACCACCTTCGCACGAATGTAGTTAATTCCGGTCTCTTCGAGCGCTGAAGCTGTCAAACCCTATTCGTTTTTGACTCTGTGCATTGTTTCGTTTAGTTCAAACCCTACCATGTATAGAAGCCATGGCTCCTGTCGTAAGGGCTGAGCTCAATGGGTGCCAAGCACTGTTGACGTTTGATGGTGCGTATAACGACCTGGAAGATTACGAGTGGCTCGCTTTCATAAGGAAGTTCGATGGTTATAACTTCACAGTGGCTAGACAATTTGCGTTATCGTTCGATGGCTGCCAAGCCAAAGTTGGAGATGTCCAGCTTGAAATCACTGAACATTTTCTCAGCTTGGCAACCAGCCTTCCTGTCAAGGGACAAAAATGGTCGAAAAGTTGCAAGGTAGATGATGTCCCATGGACATTACTGTTCCAATCTCTCGCAGTGAACTCATGCAACAGAGGTTTTCCTGCAAAGATGTTGAAACCCCGCTGGTATGATCTCTTGATGATTATCAAGCAATTCGTTACTTGTGAAGGCAGGTACGGGTTCATTTTCTTGTTTCAGCTGCATTTATTAATGGTTCTTATGGGTTTCAAACTTAGTATGCCACACTATCTGCACCGAAGTTTGTTCAAAATGGATAAAAGGTACAAGGGTAGCCAGGCCGACACCAGCCTCTTCCATTTGGGGTTGATTAAAATTATTTTGGTTTATGAATTGGGGTTACGTCGTGATTCTTGACATGATTTTCTCAGTCATAATGGCTTTGAAGAATCGAACCCTCCACAGGTCGATAAGCCCATGGTGACCGAGAGAAAGACTACCCCTATTCCTTATAGTGTTTTGTTACCCAAACCTAAGCCCGATTCGCCTACGAAATTGCCTATGGCTGTGACTAAACAGACCAAAGTTGCTAAGCCTACAACCAAACGGCCTAAAATTAAGATTGGTGCTAATACTAGAGGCAAGAAAAATGCAAGGTTGATCTCTTGCATGGGGAGGAATAAATCCAAACCCCCTGCCAAATCAGAACCTATCGTGGTCAGCAAAGAATCTGATTCAGACATTGAATGATTTCTCGCCGAAGAGTATCCTTACTCCGAGGGTTTGTGTGGCAAACCTCCTTATGATTTCGTCAAGAACTTACCTCCTTGTCTGCGGGATAACCCTGATTTTCCTGGTATTGAATGACTCCATGAAACCCTCGGGGAATCATCAAAACCCCTTTATGTTCAAACTGTTGCTCCACCTTGCGATCAGTGTGGGTTGTGGTTAGAGAGATACTACTTGGATGTCCCAAAATTGCAATCCAAAATTCACGATTTGGAAAACCAAGTGGCAAAGCTCACTGGTCAGAATGCAAAAGAACAACCCAACGACAAGAAGCAACGAACTACGGGTTCAATCCTATTCAAAAATGTCGATTCTGCTGCAACAATTGTCAATTCAAAATTGACATAGTCTTAGCATCTGTGATGGTATAATTTTCGCTCATTTATATTACACTCTGTGTACACATTTCACCTGCTCTGTTACACAAGCATGCTTCGTTGTATATAATTTTTGTTTTGATGAATCATTTTCGTTATAGTTTAAGATTCGATTGGATTTGGTTTTAATTTAATGGATCACCAAATAGATATGATTTTCCAAATTTAGTTCGATGCCCTGTTAATGTGACAAGTTGTTAATAGTTTTAAAAATAGACTGTTGTTGATATTTCAATTTTCGAATACAGTCAATGGTATAATTTGAATTAGTTATGAGTAAATATGATTGATAAATGGGTTAACTATTTTTGTCTTTCAACATACTTATTTGATTCTCATTATTGTTCGAATTGGATTCTGTTCAAGGTTTCGATTTCGCTTCTATAATTAGCTCAGTAAAGATTCGTATTGATTATTTCCCAGTTCGGGAATCCTATCGATTTTATCGCGCCTCTGTCTATTGACTGTGTGGTGATCAAACGTGAAGCCTTTTTGAGTTGATATTCATGGAGTTTGATTTCATCCGATTAAAAAGGATGCTATTTACATATCGTTCTTTTAATTGAATGATATCAATTTGATGTTATGGTTATAATTGGTCAATGATAAATACGACTATACCTGTGAACTGTTTGAAACTCAGCGAACGAAGTCTATGGCTGGATTCTATGGATACAGTTATGCATGAAATCGTGATAGTTTTCTATATTGGCAATGGGTTGAATGATATACTAATCAATACTGATTGTTTGTATTTCATACTATTTGGTTTACCATTGATTGCATTTATGAAACAATCTTGATAAGATTTGATTCGATTTTATGTCAATTGGAAAAACAAAGTATTCTTACTCTGCCCCGATTACATTTTTTTTTTTTTTTTTTATTTGG
>CBVK0101805593.1:0-12410 GCA_900067695.1 Picea abies | reverse complement strand
ATTTTTTACCTGTCTAACCACAATTTCTAAATCGCCAAAGACAATCAAATTTTGAACATTCATATCTAATTCTTTCCTGAGGCCTTGCAATAGAGCCTCATATTCTGCTGTGTTATTTGTACATTCAAACTCTAACCTGCGCGCAATCATGGTTTTGTTACCTGTTGGATCAATAATCATGCAACCCGCACGAGCTCCTTCCTTGGATTTTGACCCATCAAAGTAAAGAGACCATATTTGATTTTTGTTGGGTACATGTGACCATTGGGTAGAAGTTGCTGGCTGCATATATGTCAAAATTTCAAAATTTTGTTCAGGGTTAGTGATAGCAGAAGTTTCGGCCATGAAATTTCCGAAAAAGGTATCCATCCCTTGTATTTCATGTGAATTGACAGAAGGTGTAAATGGCTCATTGGGATCATTTAAATCTGTCACTATGAACTTTAGGTAACGTTCACGATTTACCTTTATTCTGTTGGGCTTTCCATTCTTGGGCAGCCACAAGTGGGACCAATCCATCGCAAAATAGCCATGTAGTTGTTCTAACCAGTCTCTTCTAAAAAAAAAACCATAAACTTCTGGGATATCTATGACAATAATATCAATCACTTGATGAACTTTAGGGTTAAACGACAATCTTATAAGCACATTTCTCAATTCGCCTATAACTTTAGCACTAGTTCGATCAAGCTGGATGATCTTCAAGGTGGATGGTTGAACTTCAGCATTAATCTTCTGACACACAGACCACGGCATTACGTTAGATGACACTCGTGAATCTACCATACAGTTGTGCATGTTCCTATTGAAGATTTCAAAAGTTAACAAAAATGGAGGGACATTTCTGCGAGTACTAATGGTGGAAGCTTGTTGCTTTTTACTCGCAGCCTCTAAAACTAATTTATCTACATTTGTTACATTATTTACAAGAAGGTCTCTTTTCTTGTGAGAATCATAAGTAGTCTTGGCGGAGGCCTTCTGAGGAACTTTGGGGTTGTTCTGAAAAATTTTGTTACTGCTTGGATTTCCATTTTTGCTGTTCTCTGCAACATTCTGTAGCATTTTTTGTAAAAGAAAAGGGAATTTTAATAATTCATAAACAGAAATATTAGCCCTTAACTTTTTTAGATCTTCAACCAAATCATAATCTAAGCTTGGGTTTACATAATTATTTTTAGTCTCAGTTGATTTAGACTATTTTGGGGGAAAAGTGGTAGTGATTTCAGAAGAAGGCTTGTTTGTTGTCTTACTCCTAGTATTGTAAGGATGCACTGTTTCAAAATTAGCTTGAAAAATACTATCCGAAAAATGTCCAAAAATGTTTGGAGAGGATTCATCTTCTTCTACTGTCTCTTGTTCAACTACTTCTTCAGGGATCTCGAGAGGCATCAAGTTATCTTGTGCTTCTAGAATCGTTTGAATAGCGAATTGCAGGCTTTCTAGATTTAGGCCTTCAGTATTTGAATTAGGTCGGTTGGTGGGAAAAGGATACCTAAAAGGGGGTTTGTAAGGTCCTTTGCTTGAAGAAGCTTCTTCATCCATCCTTTTCAAATATATAACTTGATTGGACAGTTTTCGAACGACTTTCTGTAAGTTTTCTAAATCTGAGCTTTCAGGTTGAGCTTTGTTTTGGGAAGGCCTAGGGAGGATTTCAATTTTCTTTTTGGAAGATGAACTAGTCTCTGTCTCATTGTTAGTAGTGTCTTGTAAGATGAGGATGTCTTTCTCAATCTGACTAGCCTCTTCAAAGGCTTCTAACAACATGGCTTTCTTGGATCTCTTTACCCAAATGGCTATGCTTTGATGTAAGGCTTTCGTATAATATGCTATAATCATATTCTCGGCAGGCATTGAATCCATAGGGATTCAGTTCTTTAGTGTCAAGAACCTTTGATTAAAGTCTTGGATCTTTACTTTGGGATTCATTCTTAAACTAGAAAGTTCCATGACTAGAACTTCAGGAGACTTTCCGTCTCCGAACATCTCAAGAAAATAGGATTCAAACTTCTCCCATGACACGATGGTGTGGGGCTGTTGGGAAAAGTAACAGGTAGAGGCATTTCCCTCAAAGGCATAGGGAAAAAATCTACAGACTCTGTCTTCGTTCTTGACACTACGAAGTCTAATGGCTAACATAAAATTTTTGATGTGATCTTTGGCGATCTGTTTGGAATCCAGGTCAAATTTAGGGAGACATTTCTCTGGGTTTTTGGGTAAGGGATGTTGAGGCCCAGGTATGGCCACTGCATCTTGGTCGAGCCAGGGTCTAGAAAGATTGTTTTGGTTGGACATAGGTGTGGGTGGTGTCCAAGGTTGGGATGAGGAACTACCTTCATCAGAGGATTCTTCTCCAGAAGAAGAAGGAGATGAATGAGGTGGTGATGGTGGTATACCAGATCCTCCTGCTGCAGGAGTGAGGATTAGATATGTAGGGTTTAAAGTAAGGTCAGTGCCTCCAAGTTGTTCTCTGATGTCATATAAGTCTAATGGTTGGTCCAAAGGTCGGTTTGGTTGTCTTAAACAGGTGAAGGCATTGTACATTCTTATGAGAGATTGGCGAACAATCTCTTGTATGTCACCACCCGTAGGATTTGGAGTTACTGGTTCAATTGTGATCCGTAGATCGTTGTTTGATGTGGTTGTTGTTTGAGGGGAAATTTTGTCGTCTGAATGACTTCTAGTCACTATAGGTGAGCGGGTAGGTGTTGGAGGAGTCTTACGACCACCTCGTGCCATTAATAATTTTTCAGGCTTTCCTTCTAGCGCCATTTGTTGACGGGAAAAATTGACAGCTTGTCAACTGAAGGAGTGAATCCACTCTGGGGTTGTCTAATTAACCCAATCCATTTGGATTAATCCACTACGATGGGTTTAGTGGCTCCATTGGCCGATATATGTCCTAAAGAAAGTAAAAAAAAAAAACTAAAGAAAATAAAATAACTTAACTCGCTGAAAATTATATACATATATAATATATATTTATAGTTTAGTAAATAATGTTTATAACATAAATATACTTATTGTATGTATAATATATACAAATGGCTTTATTTCTAATATATGTATAACATTTACAGAATGCAAATTTTAATCTAAATCTGCGAAAATCGAATATGGATTGATTTATTAAACAACAACAAAGCTATCATTCAATCTTTTTGATTTATATTTTTTTTTATAATGTTTATAAACAAGAAATCAAAAATCAAACTGTCTAATTGAAAACAGATATAAAAAATAGTAGAATATGTTTAGACTGCAGGAAATTTATGTATTAAACTAATGAAATAAAACTCACAAACTAACCTGTATTCGCATCTCATATTCGTCATGTGTATAGCATCCAATCTTGTTGTTTGATGAGGCAAACCCGCAACAGGTCCTACAAATGCTTCTTGTAAACGTGAAGCAGTAGTGATTGGATCCGAATGATATAACATAAAGGAGATATAGTAACAACAATTTTATAATTTCACAAGTGGCCACATTGAGATAGATCCTGCTGTGAAAACTTGTGAATAAATGTTCAACGAATGATGAAGATAAATCTCCTAATCTCAAGTTTGAACAAAATAATTACTGTATGTTAATTATTAGACATAAAATATGGATACAATATAAATTTTATCATGTCAATATGCAATAAACCACGACAGCTAAAGTAATCACGATCTAACTACAAATTGAAATAATCATAACTTGAATAAAAACATGATATAGAGAAGCTAAAGCTGTGCAAATATCATATTCCATTCAAGTCTGTAAATCATAAATCCATAGTTTTTGCCCCAAGCAGAGATGATCTCAAGTTTACAAAACAACATACTTATATAGGTTATAGGAACAAAATGTTTCCTATTGATAACATCTAATCTGTTCCAAAAAATGTGGGGGATGCAACCTCCCAGATTCTACTTGATACCAAAAACTAACAGCCTATTCTATTTAAAAACATAAAGATAGTATGTTGAGAGATGCCAAAAGTGCTTCAAATCTCCTTAGAAATCATAGGTTCCTGAAAACAAATAAGAATAAAAGATTTCAGATGTATTTTTAGTTATCAAAACAAGTAATTCGAATTTTTCTAACTAGCTACAGAATGTCACGATTCTGTAGCTAGTTATAATTATAACTAGAATCATATTTTATTGAATCAATAAAAAAAAACTAAAAGTAATCTGTGAAAACAAATCATGTATCCTAATTTGAAAAAGACAGAATCATACTAAACTTATTTTAAAAAAATCATACCTCAAATTAAGGGATTCGAACTAATCAAGCAATCTTTGAATTTACTATTACAGTCACTGCTTCCACGTTCTTAAAAACAACAGACCCTGTGGTTTTTTGGCATTTGTCTTTGGTTTGAGCTACGGATTGGAGTCTTCTATTCTCATTAATTAGCGAATTCACTTGGTCTTCCAAGGATTTAAGTTGAGACTGAAGTAAAGGCACATCTTTGTAATACCTATGGATCCAGGATCAACATTCATTATAGTGCGGCTGTATAGACTATGTATCGGCACTGATAGTATTAACAGGTGGGAAAACTTCCATTTGACTTGTAGGTTCATTACTGAGTTTGATTCCAGGGAAATCAGGATTGTCCTTTAGACACGGTGGAAGGTTAGTAACATAATCGTAGGGTCTGTCAGAGCAAAGTCCATATGAATATGGATACTCTTCAGCCAGGAATCTTTCAATATTCAAATCTGAATCTTCACACCACAATTGTGTTTTTGTCTGCAGAGGGATTAGGTTTTTTGGAGCACACCGCGAAACCCAACGGGAAGCCCTTTTACTCTTATAATTGACATCGACGTTGCCTTTAAACTTTTTCCTTGTGGATTTTTTAACAGTCTTAACACAACCCTTAGGATATGAATCCATTTGAGTGTCGGGTTGGGTAGAATCAAGATAGGTCAAGGGTTCCAAATTAGAAATAGGATCACAGGGCAAGAGTGAAGGAGAAGAGATGGTAGGTTTCATGAGGGCTTCTGTGACGACAGGCTTTTCAACCTGTCCCAACTCACTACTACCAAAACCATTTCATAACAGAAAAGCATCCCAACAATCATCGTTTAATTTCAACTAATGTATAATAAAAATCTTGATTAAACAATGGTGGAACAAAATAGAATCAGACTTCTGCCTCTTAAACCACTTTCCCATCTTGTATAGACTTCGGAGGAGGAAATAGGGCATGTTCAAGGGGAAATTGATAAAACTCATAAGCAATCGCAAGTGATACAAGAAAACCAACCCAAATCTCCCCTCACAGGTAATGAACTATTTCACAATAGCTAACAAATCATGCCATCTAGGTTTTAAAGCTGAGACAGGTAGACCTCGGTTGCAGCTGGTAATTCTCCTTGAGGTGAACAACAATGACCAAGGAACCTCTTCAACCTTAGAGTTTTTGAACCACTTTTTTCCCACAGTTGGTAAACCAGTAGCTTAGCTTATAAAATCTTCATTTACCTCAAGCTAGACATCTCCTATTTTTTCTCTGCAACTGTCGAATGTCAACGTGAATTCTTGAGCAACTCTTAGATTAAAACCCTCAAACTTTTCAATAAACACACGCTAGTTGTTCCTTTCCAAGTCATCCCTAGCATTGTCAAATGATAACAAGGTCTAGATGCCATTGGGCTCAATCCTCACCATAGGATCCATGGCTAACAGAAATTAACCAACACGGGAATCGAAGGTAGGGTTTGATAGAGAAAAGAGAGAGCCATAGCCCCAAGTCTCCTCAATGCAATGCAAAGATAGCTCGAAATGGTAGGCAGGAGCATTAATTACCATGCATGTGAGAGAGGTCGTGTAGATTGAGGCCATGCAGAGCTATAATACCACGATGTACTTAAAATGATACCTTGGAATATTAGTACGCATAAGGATCAGAACAGTAGAATAGTGTGTGTATCCATGACTTGATCATAAATATTAATGTATCAAATAAACATTGAACCACTAAAAATTTTATGAATCAAAACCCCATTGACATTGATCAAATGCTAAATGAGTGGAGGTTTTATACTTATGTAACCAAGGCACGTTTAAGACCAAGCAGTTATAAACAAGGAAAACAATCAAGTTCATAGCAAAAGACGACAATTCGACAATAGACCATATGAACAGTTATCCTTTGATCAAAAATCGAAATCAAGTGTGAATTCTAGTTGTGAGTTTTGATGCTTACAGTCATGAAAACAAAAATTGAAAAGCAGGTATGTAGAAAGCGACAAGTGACAAGTGTCATTTAATGAGAAAGGTCGTGATGAATAACGAGAATTTAAAGACCCTGTGTAGGCAGCTTCTAAAAATAGAGATTATATTATTGCTGCCAACACTAGGGAACCGATATTTATGGCCACCAAATTTCTCTCTTTACCATTATGAAATTCCAAAAAGTAGTGGAAGATACTTCTTCCATAATGGTAAGTCCTATATATACCCACTCTCTTATCACATGCATCTTCTTACTGTGTTACATCATCATGCTAACCTTGAGCACTTTTGTTCCCAATCACTCCTTTATTGGGCAATGTATTCATGACATAAATTTCTTCAAGCATTTTTCCAAGGATTTCATTCATCCTCAAATATCAAAGGTTCACACCTCCATCATGTCGATTATTCTTCCTAAATGATACCCTATTTTATATCACTGGAATATAACAACCATTTATATCACATCCATGCCATCAAAACATTGACTATTTTAGAAGGGATTATTACCCAAATCCCTTTTACCTCTCATATTGCATGGGCATGAAATCTTTATACATGTTTTGGCTTCCAACACCTTCTATGATATTACATGTTTAGTGGTGCTTCCTAGGGACTTCTAAAATCTCTTTCGAAGTTTTATTTTATCATCAACTTTGTTGCATTCACTTATATATAAGGTTGTTCACAATTAGTAGTTGTCCTTCCCTAACGGTTCCAAACTTTTCTACACGTAGCATACATCACCACATTTACATTTTACATTAGTTGTCATGTAAAATCAAATGCATGTACCATAACATTTATTTCATCAAAACATGTTTATATATGCCTTAGCATATCTATATGCACTCCATCACACTGTCCCTAATGTTGTCATCAGTGAAAACACAATCAAAGTTTAGTTGCAGCTCTCAACATTCTCATGAAAAAATATGTACATCCATCACCATATCAGTTTCTCATCCCAGAGAAAGATAATAGACAACAAGAAATGAGTTAAGGGATTTTCTCATCAACAAAATTTCATCCTAAATAAATTAATTTCAGGGCCTCATTTCCTTCACACACTATAACTTAACCAAGCTCATTCATTTAAATATATTTAGTATTGTATCTTTCAGTTACTAGATGTACTTATTTTCACATTCATCATTTTTAAGCATACAACTTATCTTATTATTCATACTTTCATAGTGAGAGAAGTATTAACCCCTTTCTCCTTCTTTACTCTTACAATTTATCCCTCGTGGAATCTGCTTGTTCTATCTCTTGAGTAATCTTAGTCATGTTCACCTTGAACTTATTGGATAATTCAACATGCTACATAAGCAAGTTTCTTGTTCATAATGAATCATGAACCTATGCATTCTGCACATTTCCCACCCAGAGATCAGATCGATCCTCATTTGCTTACATCTTGGTACTCATGCATGATATTTTAAAATGTAATCTAGGATTCTTATATAAATAGGTTTTTCACCCTACTATTCAATTCTCAGCAATCATTAAGGTTATATCCTAGAAGATTTCTTTACACAATTCCTCCACAAAAACCTCTTCAATATGAAACTCTCTTTTTGCATATCAAAACAATATGACATGACATCAATTTTTGAGCTAGCCTCATCTTTGTCATCTCATATTCTTACCTAATATTCCATGAGGAATTATCAACATCCATCTTTAATATGAATTTATATTGTGCACTCACACATGCACGTTTATTCCATAAATTTGCATTCACTATACTTTAATCACATGCCTTAGCATGTGTTGGTCACTATAATTGCTTATTTCCTCCCTTCTCACAAGATTCACCTGAAACGAAAGGAACTAGAGAGAAATGCTCAGAACAATCTTTTATTCATTTGTCAATTGTATCATATTACAAACTGAAGTAAAACACATCCCTCTCTGTAAATCCTTTCTTAGCCAAAAAGAAGATCCTTCCTAATGATGATTTCCCCTTATTAAAGAGGAGAATCCCCCCGATACAATTTGATCATCAAATTACATGTGTATATCTGAATCATATTCTTAGTCAGATCAAATCTCTATACTAGAATAAGATATCCTGGTCTCTTGTAATAGAATACTGTTACAATAGTTGGAAAGGTGCTGAGTGAGGTTTTGCTATTGCAGCTGGAGTAACAACTTCTATATTTATGTTCTTTACTGTTGTATGTTGTTTCAGCATTGCAAATCGTGGGTTGTTTCAGCAATGGGATTTGCGTTCTGATTGTTTCAGCAACGTGGTCTCATGCAACAACGGTGGTTAATTCTGGCTCAAGGTGTGGTTGTTGTGGTCAGTGTAATAGCTTTGTGTTATTGTTTCGGCATCGTAGACCATGGAGAGTGTAGCAGCTTCTTCTTGTGTGATTTTTTGTTTCAACATCGTAGACCACAGAGAGTGTAACAGCTTCTTCTGTGTGAGTTGTTGTTTCGGCATCGTAGACCACGGAGAGTGTAACAGCTTCTTCTGTGTGAGTTGTTGTTTCAGCATCGTAGACCACAGACTGTTTCATCCATAGGGTTTGCATGCTTTGACTATTTCAGCAACATGCCTCAATGCTAATATGCAGTTCGAACTGTTTCATCACTTATATATTTCTGATCAACAGTTAAGTATGAGAGTAATGTAAAATTATATTCAAAACAGATTAAACATATAGTAAAGAGAAGAGACGTTATATACCTTTGGAGAGATAGGGTAAGGTGATAATATAAGTTTAAATGTGAGTCAAAAAAGGGTGTAATGGTAGCAAAATGTTTCATGTCCTCAGGCAACTTTAATCTGAATCAAAATCTGGATACTGACTCTGAGCGTGCAAGTTACTTAAGCAGTAGTTGTGGAAAGTGTTGTTTGTTGGAGCTCTGAATCCTTGAACGCGTTGTATCCTTTGCCAAGCTGTTGTTTCAACCTTCTTGGGAAACTTATAATGAACTTGATATTTTTCTACTAGCATCCACTAGATAGGAAAATGAAACTGATAACCTATCTAGCTTTCAACACATTGTTGAACACACTTGATGTAGCTAGGTACCCTGGAAATTGTTGTGTCAAGATTAGTGGGGCTAAAGGGATTGTGTTCCTGTCTTTTCTCAACAGATTGTTGCCAAAACATGTTATTTGCTTATAGGGAAGCAATCTCTGTGGATTTAATGAACTGATGACAGTCCTGAAGCACTGTTGTCTGTAGTTGCCGAAATGTGTTGAGTCATCCCTGGTTTCTTCAAAAACTGATAATACTCTGTAACAAAGGTGGCAACATTTTGTGGTTCTGGCCGTATCTAGAGAAGGCAATTATCCTCATTATGCTTGACAGCTAGGAATTCATCCTGCCATATAGTCTGATTGTTAAGGAAAGAGGTGAGTGCCCGAATCTGGATGTCACCAACAAGAGGGTTAAGGTTAAGCTGTTGGTTCTCAAGGAAGGCCTCATTATGAAAATATACCTCACATAGGAGGTGTTGATCCATAGCAGAGGCTTCTACAAAGGTTTTAACAAAATCTGTTGGATTTACCACTGCATGGGGTCTGCCTTCTTTGATTGATTTAATCTAAAACAATGTAAGTCGTTCCATGAGGAACAAAGAGTAGTTGGAGGATGGTTTTCTTGCAGCCAACAACTTTTGTGCCGAGTCAAATATCAAGAGCAATCTTCCTTTTAGCTCTTTATTTTGTTTCTTATAGGCACGATATTCCTGGCGTGTTTTCTCCAAATCTTCCCCATTTGAATAGATATGGTTTAGCCAGATTAGTTCGTGTTCCTGCAGGCTTTTTCCCTGTGTAACAACAAACTATTTTTTGCATTTTTTTATTATTGCCTGCTCATCCCATGGTTGAGTTTGTGTTTCAGCATTGCAAGTGGTAGGATGAGGTAGAGTCTGAGTGGCCTGTTCCACAAAGGTGTGGGTGTTGATCTGGCTAGGAGGGGTAGATTCATCAATAGGCAGGGTTTGTACAGCTTTATTAACAAAAACAGGGGCTTCAGATTTGACAATTGTTGTAGGCCAGGGTTCAACTTTAATTTTGGAAGGTCATGTTGGTTCTTGTGTAACAACAGGGCATTCTTCTTTGACTGCAAAAGTCGTAGGTGCATGGGAAGCTCCTGGCATTGGAATTTGAATTACTTTGTAGCCTTTTTTATAGTAGATGTCCCCACATTGATTGCACATATACTCTCTACATGGATTCTCTGTTTTATTTTCCTCTGTCATGGTCGCTATGCGAGCTAGGGTGTACAATTTAAGTTCCTTCTCGTAAGCTTCCTTTTCCATGGCTAGCTCTTTCTTGTAGGCTTCCAGTTCAGACCTTAGGAACTCATTTTCTTGTAAGACAGAGGCCATTGTTGGTTCTGGTTGAGGGGTGATTGGTTCTTGTGTAACAGTCACAGCCGCACTAGTTGGTTCTTTTGAAGCAACTACAGGATCGACAATTGATTCTTGTGTTTCAGCTTCTTGATGTAACGAAAGTAATGCTGCAGCATCCTGGGCATCTGATTCCTGTGTGTCAATAACAATATCAACAGTTGGTTCTTGTGTTTCAGCTGTAGTTGGTTCTTGTGTGACAGCTATAGCTAGATCTTGTGTTTCAACTACTAAATGAGTAGCTGGTTCTTGTGTTTCATCTACTTGATGGGTAGTTGGTTCTTGTGTTTCAGCTACTTGATGAGTAGCTGGTTCTTGTGTTTCAGCTATTGAATGAGTAGTTGGTTCTTGTGTTTCAGCTACTGAATGAGTAGTTGGTTCTTGTGTTTCGACTACTGAATGAGTAGCTGGTTCTTGTGTTTCAGCTACTAAATTTGAAACGAATGATGTCTCAACATACTGGGCTTGTGGTTCTTGTGTTTCAGTGCCCGTGGGTGGAATAGGTAAAGATTCCAAAATTTGGGAGGTTGGAGGTGTACGGGGTTTTAGTCGGATGGGTTGGGGGTTTAGGGTAGTAGCAGTAGTGGCTGCCCTTGTTGAGGCCCTTCTTCGTTTTCTTTGTAAAAAGGGCGGAAAGAAAGGAATTTTATTTTGTTTACGTGAGGGATTTTCTTCAATGATGGGATAGGGAGAATTGTCTGGTTCAGACTCATCACTAAGGATATGAACGACAGGAGTGGATGATTCTGGTAAAATGTGGGGTGGGATTGGTATGGTAGGGGGGTTAATTGGATTGATTGGGTCTGTAGGTGGACTGTTAGGTGCTTCCGGAGGATCTGGAGAGTTTTGTGGTTGTTGTTCCTAAAGATTTACAGGAATTTCAACAACTTCATGGGGGTCTATGGGTGGGTTGTTTAGTGGAGGGTTTTGTTGGGCAAAACCTTTTTAGATAATAAGTTGAGTGAGATGATGATGGGTGAGGGAAAGGGCAGGATTTTTATCCTTTTTAGAGTAGTGCGGCATATTTTTAAGACATCCGAGCAGATAATAAAGAATGTTTACCAATCTAGCATGCCGTAAATGAAACAACAGGAAAAAATCGTACTGGTAGACTACCTGGTATCGACCTTCACAAGTAAGGTAGTGCTTGACAAACTTTGCATTTTTTGGCCATGGAGGCGACAACGAGCTGAGTCGGACACCCCGGCTTTTAGGATCAATTTGTTCCCCTGACAAGAGGAAATCCTGTTGGGCATTAAGAATGATATGTTTACGGCTGAACCAGCAAATGCCATTGGTAGGGAGACCCAAAACCTGCGCTATATCCTCCTCTGTAACTGAAATCCAAACCCCTTGAACAATGGAATGATCTTCCTGAAGATTTTGAGCGAATTGTAGAACCTGTTGTTGATCAAATCCATGGAGCCTCTGAAAATAACCCAGCCATCCTGCCTGCAGAAAAATTTGATAAACTTATGGATATAGTTCTAACAGGGCTATTATGGTGGGTTCGTGCCATATAACAGGTCCTCCCATAGCTAACCACTCAGTAAAATTCACCGACAGAGAGTCGAATAATTGCTTCTGTGCAGAGTGAGTTTTTCGGGTGAAGGCATGCAAATGGTAGTAAAACAATGAAAGGATGGTAAAAAGAGAATGACGGTGGTCAGTTCGTGTGAAATTATGGTATAGGATTTCGATATCCCCCCGCCCCCTCAAGTACGGCTAACATAATGATTTTACATGAGTGGTAATTATGAGTTGGGATCTTCTCATTAACTATAGTTCAATTGTATTTACAT
>CBVK0101805578.1:0-17911 GCA_900067695.1 Picea abies | reverse complement strand
CCCGACCGTTCTACTTTTAATGGTGGGGGGGCGGGGTCCGACATGATGGTTAAAGAATGTGTTTGAAACAACGACTAATCTAGCTTTGTTCGTATCAATGGTCAGCAAGAGATCCTAAACCCCCCAACCTTTCTACCTTTAAAGGCAATGGGGGGAGGGTCCGAAATGAAGTAGTGTCCAGGTGGGCCCCATCCCTACGTGCCATCATCTCATTGCATCTTACCTCCCCACTCCAAAAATTTACCTTTTACCATTTTTCCGACTCACCACCATCATCTATAGATGTCACACCCAAAAAACACCTCTTGCAAGTCCCATTTCATGACCCCCTCAGCATGTCCCCTCCATCTAACCATTACAAGTCATATCTTTTTCGTTTATTTCCCAATCACCATTATGCACGTCAATTGGGTACACACATCAGATGTCCTTCACCTTGCCCCCTCATGCTCTAAAGGACCCGTTGGACATTTATTACTAGCCACATACCCGTTGTTCACCTGACTTATCCTTTCTTCACCCAGTGGATACCCGTTCACTAAATTCCAACCCCGTTTTGGTCATTCGCATTCCACTCACACTCTCTGTGTATCAAAGACTCATTTTCCTTCGCTTCCGCAACATCTCATCTAGCCATAGTTTTTGTATACTAACATTTGTTCAGTGTGCAGGTACTGATGGAAATCAATGGCACCCAAAAGTAAAAAGTTAAATGTGGAGGAAAATCCATTTCTCCCACCTCCTGTCGATCTCAACCGGATCCCATTAGCTGACAAAGACTATTTAATTTCGGAAACCAGGTCCGAATTCAACTTCACTGAGCTATAGTCATGGTTTAAAGACACCTTCATCGATCAGAGTGATGAAATTGGGCTCTGGTAGTCAAGTTTCCCTTTGTATATGTTTCCCCAAGTCCATCATTTTCCCAAATTTTCCCTCAAATGCTAAGAGCACTACCTCCCTAATCAAAGAGCCATAGTATCTTCGTCTGGATAAACCTTTTTCCTTATTACACCTGAGGCCATCCATCAAATGATGTAGGTACCCAGAGCTGAACCCCATTCTCCCCTCACAATTAAAATTATGATAGAAATGTATTAGAACTTGTCTTTTCCCAAAAGAGCACAAATCTTTGAGATTTTCCTCCCACAAGATGCCCATTTTCCTAAGAAGAATCCTCCTTATCATTCCTCCATATTTTCTGAAAAGGGAAACCAGATTATCTCAACACTGTGTTGTTTTCTCGGTTATTTCTCAGATGAATGGGTGGATGCACCTATTCTAGGTTTCCTGTCCATTTCTCAACCAAAGAGAAATTTGCCACCCAGTTTGATTCCAATGGTTTTTTGGCCAAAAACCTGCATGAACAAATGGAGAATTTCCCTACAGAAGGCCTATTCCGGTATTTTTCAATACTGGCCTACATGTTTATGTTCTATCAAGAAGACAAATTTTCCTTTCTCACGCAAAAAATGGACAAGGACAGAAAACCAGAAAAAATAAATTTATGGACGTCGTGGCTCAGAAGAAACTCCACTGAGTTCAATTTCAAGTAGTTCATCGAGTTGTTTTATCACCCAGTGGTAAGAATGATCAGTGGAAGACCAGAACCGAGGATAAATGAGGAGATCTAAAGAATTCTGCACCTTTCGCATCTTACAAAGATAGGAGGCTAGTTCCTATATTAGAATCACACAGAGATCAGAGTGTATGGGTGTGAACTAGCTCCATACAAATTGACCAAGTATGTGCCTATTCAAATATTTTCACTGGAATATATTTTTCAGATGAAAAACTAAGATGACATTCATTTTGTGTCTCTGAAGAAAAAACAATAGATGAGGATTAAAGGGCAAATAGGACCATTTATCTGCAACAGTCGAGCTGCTGGGGAAGAGGCAGATAAACTATTAAAGGAAATGAAATTAAGCACCCATTTCATTTGGCGTTATGATCCAAGTGGGATCATTGCAGAGATGAGATCCAAAAACAAAAGTTCACCTTATGCTCACACCCTCAAACCAGAAATTGAAAATTATGTGAAATAGACAAAGTGGGAGGAAAATACTCTAGTAGATACTGAACAATAGGAATCTCCTTCAGTATCTATTTCATACACTACCACTCCATAGGTACCAAAGGAAAAAATACCAAGAAAGGATGCCTCCCCTTCAGTCACTGAGGTATCAACAAAAGATTTTTAGGCATACAACAAAAGACCTGAAACCACTCATGCTACTCACATGTCTGGGGAGGAAGATCCCTACTCTGCCAAAGTGATTGAGGGAAAAGATCAGGTGATTTCCACTTCTTCTTCAAAGAAGTAGATGTATATAGTTGTGGCCACACAAACTCCACAAGGATCTATACCTCCGAACATTTTCAAAAAATATGACATGATTAAAAAGAAGAACTAGATGCTGACCAAGAACACCTACACTCAGTTCTAGACGCAAACCTCCACAGCACAACACAGGTTGTTGTCATCTTTTGATACAGAGAAAGGAAGAATGCATCTAGCATTTATGCAAGCACAAGTGCCTCAACCCAAAGAGATCACTGACTACAAAAGGTCAACTATTGTTTTTGACACCAAACAAGTCCATTCAGCTGACCAGATGGATTTGCACAGATAGACTGGAGAAATGGTTTTCTCCACATTGACACATGCTTCCTCTACGACAAAAAAGTTACAGGTATCTCTAAACAATGTTCAGACTCAATTTAAGTTGGAAAATATATCCTCTTTTGCAAAGGATAACATAATAAAATCCTTAGAGGAGTTGCTACTCAAGATTGGGTATGATCCCTCGAATGTAAAATCAACAGAGGAGATGTTAAAGAAAAATAATGTTGACATTGCATCTATGAGAAAACAGCTGAAATTGCCACCAATGGAGGATTCACAAGCTAAAGAAATAGCTGAGGCAGAAGACGAGAAAGAGGAATTGTTGAAGCTAATCATGAAATAGAACGCACAGATAAAGGAAATGGAGGTAGAATTGGAAAGGTTATTGAAAGAGAAGGAACAATCAACCCCGATGGAAGTCATTCCATTGAGCGTAGTTCCCCTTGGGGAAGTTAGTACAAAAGTTGTGCCCACAACCACTACAACAAAAATTCCATTAGCAACTCCATTGACAGCATTGGAAAAAACTGTAGAGCTAGCAAAATCCATGGAGGATATGACTCTTCAAGGAACAGAGACCAATAAGATGAAAATGGAGGTTGAAAATCTCCAGGAACTCAAGTCTTCCTTCCAAAAAAGATATAACATTTGAGAGACAAGTATCAGAGAAGCTTAGGCAAGAAATACAACAACTTTAGAAACAAACAGTGGGAGGTAAGACATTAGCAGAGGCTAAGGAAAATATCTGGATAGATATCGCCAACTCCATAAATGAAAATTGGCCCATGGTGCAAATCATGTTCGAGCAACATGATCTGGTGCTAAAAAGTAGGTAGGGCATCGATAGGATAAAAAGAGAGCTGGGTGAAATTCCCTCGGTAGCTAACGAGATCATCAAGTTTTTGAATTAAAAAAACCAAGGAAGAGCTTGAGGACCTGAAATTTGCAGATAGAACAAGGACTGTCCTCGAAGTCAAAAGAGTGTTGACCAAAAGAGGAATAATGTTGCAATTGGAGGAGAAATCTCAGAACATGGACATTAGAGTTCAAAGATTTTTTAACAAGCTTGAGGCCTTACATAAAAAGGGCCTTCCTAGCTTACTTGTCCTAAATGATAAATTGATGACTTTATCCAATTACAAGCAAAAGATTTCCACTATGGCCAAAGACAGTTCCAAGTTCTCAGGGATGCAGAGAAACATCATAGGCAAAGCGTTCTTGGAGACTTTGCAGCCTAACCTCAGCATACCACGCGAAATCACGTATATTTTTCTCACCAAGCTGACTTTTGCTAAGTATACCGAGATGGATTAAATGTACTGCTTGATATTGAAAGTTACCATCCTCAGTACACAAAGATGGGATGAGCTGTGCAAATTTATTGAGTAAAGATCAAGGTCTCATCCAAGTTCAACATCCAACGCAGTCAAAGTCATATTAATGACTCACCAACGGTCTTCCCCATAATCAACATGAGAGATTCAATACATCATCATCAGTTCCTATATTTTTGTATCTTGTTATCTAGATAGTTAAAATTAGCATATGTCATGTCCTGATCATTAATGACAGGGTCGCTTGTAATTTTGATCATAAATAATTCAAACTTTGAAGTACTAAGGGTTGATCTTTACACCCGAGCAAGCTGTAATTGCTGTAATCTATATCGAGAGGTTATTCTAGTTGTTGTGCCTCTTTCGTCACCTTAGTGAGAAAAATAGAGGTGCTTGCAAGCTTAGTTGGGTTTGCTATGTAGGACAGCTGTAAGGAAAAGGGTTAGAGAAAGAAATATAAAATAACAACTAATAATTAAACTAAGAAACAAAACAACAACTAAATTAATGAGCATAGGGACATAAGGAAAAAAGAAACAATGAGACCCATGTCACCAATGATAATACTGATATTAGTGAAAGAAAACACCGAGAAGAAAGAGGACTATGAGTCCCTTCTTCCTCCAAGGGAGGGCTCTTGGACCCCCACAAATAAGCTCTTCTTACAACTTTGAAAATGAAAATGGTGAAATAATTCTTTGCTAATCCACTCAAGGGGTGAGATGGATTTCCCAATGCAATGATGCTAGTATACTCTTGATGGGAATAGAGGATTCCTCAAGAGAATAGTGGCAGCATAACTTTTCTATTGAATTCCTTGAAAAATGAAGTGCATCCATGGCCTTTTTATAGCATTTCTTTGAGGTATTGTCCAACTAGTTTGTAGTGTGTAAAGAGGATAATTAGGGCATTTATTGGTCTTTGACCAGCCACCCCATTGAATCCAGTCCAGATTTGAGTGTCAAATCAACTTGGAGGATAAACCAGAAGTGGGTGGGAGGCTGACCACTCTCATAAATGCATCGTTTCTTAGGTGCGCAAATTTTTGTGACAACAGTCACGGATCGTTTACATGTGCATGATTCTTGCATTTTTTTTGTGTGCATGTGTGTGTGCCCTGTGTCTTCATAGCACCCTTTAATTTTTTCACTAGTTGTATAGTTTTTGACCCTTTGGAAATTCTTTTATGGTAATTCTGGTCCATGGGTGACCTCATAACTGTTTGACAATGCTGAATTCTTGTAACCATTTGCGGATGAAATTTCAGTGATAACAAATTCCCCCTGATGGATGAGGTTAGGAGCATACATATAGCCAAAATCCATCAATGTTTCTTTTATTGAGAGTGTTGTTGTAAGAGAGAGAAATAGTGGGATTGTCAAGAGTTACCCGTTGGAGGGAGAAGGGAACCTGTAGAACCCGAACTTCCATAAGGTGTGTAAAAATAAATTGTGTACAAACGAGGCGGGCATGCCCCATGCTTGTGTCATGTAACTCAAAAGAGGAATGATCAACTGAAGTGCCCTCGGGGAAGTCGTGATAAGGGAAGAAGACAATTATACGGAGGAGCATACTTTGAATGGTAGGCAGTGACATCTGTAAGAAATATCACGGATTCTGTAGGCATTGATAACCCAACCCAGTTCAGAGGTCTTCGACAAATATAAGAAATAACTACAATAGTCACAAAGTAAGACCCACTATAACATGAGAAAGTGTTGAAGTCGAATGTTATGGGGGTCAACGAAAGAAGGGAGAAATTGTAGTTCCCCCTTTGCTGTCTGAGATCTCTCATTGGAAAGGTAATGAGAGTCAAGATACTGTCACCCTTCTGGAAAACTGTGTTGATGTTGACAAAAAGGGGGACGTGACTCCCAGAAGCAAAGGGCTTCATGAAATCTACTAGGTGAGGTGATGAACTGGAGGAGTTACATGGTCGAAGTCAAGATGTATGAAGACTCAAGACTACCCTTGGTTGGGGGTATATGCGAAGTATAAGTGTCCGCAACCGTTCAACTAAGTTAAGTGTCAGGGGGACAACAAGACGTGGGATAAGTTGTGCCAGAGGTGGGACAAAGTGAACAAACTCAGAGGGCAGAGGTAAGTGTCCTATGGGATAATTAGAGTATATGGATGA
This sequence comes from Picea abies, assembly GCA_900067695.1. Taxonomy (NCBI): domain Eukaryota; kingdom Viridiplantae; phylum Streptophyta; class Pinopsida; order Pinales; family Pinaceae; genus Picea; species Picea abies. The sequence goes on along the minus strand of CBVK0101805578.1, from coordinate 11,811 downwards.
TGTCGTCAAGGGTAGATGATAAGTAGTGCCCCAACCAAGGGTGACATGGGTTGCTTTTTCCAAAAAGGGAAGAAGGTCGCCAAAAGGTGACGACAAAAAGCTATGGAAATGCAGGAAATAAAGGCGTTTGTACAATAAATAAAGAATAATTTGGGATGAGTGTACAAATACAAAAACGGGTGCCCTGATGTAATATGTATGGCCTGGGTAGGGATCAATTTGCTTGGAGAACTGGTGGAGGGTGGGGGCCCCATGGGTGGGTTTCCGTATGAGGTAGGTGAAATGAAGGGAAATTTGCAAAGGGGAAAATTGATTGTGGATGAAATGGAGGGTTCGTGATACTGCGGAGGTGCAGTAAAAAATAAAACCTTGAAGAGATAATATGGGAGTCTGGTGGGAAAGCTAGCAAAATGAGGAGAAGGAGTATGTGGCTGATTCACGACATGATGTAAGACTATCGAGACTCCCATCCCTAAAGGGTGTGAAAAACAACATAAGTGTCAAAGGCGCAAAAGGGTGCTATGAATGGGACAACTCATGTGGGTAAGAGTGCTACTAGGTGACAGTACCAAAGATACAAATGGAGGTGTTGGTACTACAGAGCCGAAGATGGGGATCCTAGAGGAAAATGTCAGAGGATGTGACTGGAGATGCAAGTGAGATTCTGAGGGAATGACTACATGCCAGTGCTGAGTATATACCTGAAGGGGTTGTGTTGATGTATGATGACCAAGTACCTGCACACATGAAAACCAAATACCTGACGTGAACAATATTTGAAGAGAATCGAACATACAAGCCTTTATTTGATAATTTCGAATAGGAGCATGAGTACCTGGTCTGGGTATGAAAAAAAAATGGTGCCCCAGGGGCTTAGGATGAACAGTGGCATGGGGACTATCTTGATGTAGATGACAAGATGCTGATCCTGTGGCTGAAGATGGATCGAAGAATGGATACCCAGAGCTCCCAAAATGGTGAGTGGAAGTTTGGCAAAAAGGCCTATATATAGCTATAGGGCCCACATTGCCACCTCATTTGTACTTACTTCCAGAGTGACTGGACGAGAGGTATTTAGAGGAGATTTGGAGATTCCAGGAGAATGAGGCAGTTGATCAAGGACCAATGAGCTTCAGGTTAGTAGTATGAATGTCCTGCATAGAATTAGGTTTTCCATTTTTGGGCAGGGTTTGTACGGAGGGCCGTACATAGGGTTTTAGGGATGTGGGCCCCCAAGTGCATGGGCGATTTGGGAATAGGCATGCACAAGTGCACGCATACCATCTAGATAGCTGTGCATGGGGGTGCCTGTAAGGGGGACTAAGGTGCACATTATGTGCACATCTGTTGGCGACAGAGCCGTGCATGTGTGCGCGACTATGTAGTGGACAGGTGTGCTTTGATGAACGCCTGTGTTCGTGACAGGGGCGCATGGAGGTGCCTATGTAGGCTGAGCAGGCGTGCACACATGCACGCCTGTGGGATGGATAGGCACACCTAAGTGCACTCCTTTGGAGTGAACAGACACGCATACGTGCATGCCTGTGGCGTGAATAGGCGCGCATGTGTGTGTGCCTGTAAGTTAAACAGTCGCGCCTTGGGGGCAAGGTTGACGGGTGTAAAAATTATCTTTTTAATATTTTTTATGGTCAATGTTGCTAAACTAGGACTATTTTATGTGGATGTAGGTGATCATTTTGCAGGATGTCGATTGGTTGGTGAGAGCAAGATTGGTCTCAGTTGAGAGATGCCATGGCGATTGAGGAGCCGAGGGTTCGTGCTACTTTGACAGCCTGTGGGCTACTGAAGTTCTTTGAGTGCCCATTGATATGGGTGCAGGAGTATCTCCTACAGTTCCTTATCCGGATGTGGAGTCCGGACTTGCATTGTTTTATGGTGCAGGGAGAGCAGCTTGCCTTCACTGCGGTGGAGGATATATATTTTTTGACTGGGCTCCTGTTTCAGGGAACGCCCCTACTGGTGGAGCCAATGTTATCTGCTGACATGGCGTTAGTGACAGTGGGCTGGAGATATCATTCCAGGGTGAAATTTATGTCGAGCTCTGTCGTGAGCATCAGGGCGATGGATGCTCTAGTGCATCGCTGTATAGTAGCGATGATTGTGAGGGTGTACAGGTCCCTTATGACTCAGCAGATCAGTGGTGGTCAACTGAGTATTATGGAGAGGATATTGGCTAGTGAGAACTTTTCCTGGGGGCTTACACTACATACCAGGATGGTAGGGCAGCTGGACCGATGTCAGTCCATCGACATAGGGGACTTTGTGTTTGGGTCGATCCTGGTGGCTAGGTTTTTGGAGAGGGTGCCTACGTTGCACCCTAGGATTTTATTGGGCACTCCTGGGGCATGAGAGCCATGATTGAGGTGGTGGTTGACTATTTTTCTTTGCCATGGTGGTGGCAAGGGTGGCCACTTCTTCAAGGTTGAGGTGGCGCAGGTGTGGCGACAGATGCCACAGGTGATACTGTAGTTTCCATATGCTGGTGTTGACTTATGGGGTGATCCAAACATGGTGTTACCTCTAGGGGAGGTTTTTGATCATCGAGGTATGTTGATGAGTTTGATATATATTGATTGTTTTTTGAGATAGCATGATATGTGTATTTGGTATAGATGTTGATACTATCTATTGTTTGTTTGTATGTGCAAATGTGGCACCTTGCGGGTGCGAGGTTGAGTTGTTGAGGGCACCAACTCGCCAGGAGCCAGGGAGACCGCTACGGGGAGGGTTGTGGGTAGGAGAGAGACATCAACATGAGGACATCGAGGTGAGACCAGCTAAACCTGAGAGAGTAGCGAGGAGACACTGGTTTGATGACCCAGGTGTCAGGCCATCACATGCTCCACCGACAGATGTCGTAGCATATTTTGAGGATATTTGCCGCTGCCTGGAGGCAGTGCTATAGGGTGTGCCTGAGGGCATGTGGTTGCATATCCAGGATGAGGGCATCCTGGAGCAGTGTGTGGGGGTTCCACCACCGTGGCGGGCCATGGTACGACGAGCAGCAGTAGCAGGTGCTGCTATGACCGAAAAATTACCTCCCGGTCCGGAGGGACCAGTAGTGGGTGGGGGACCACTGCCTAAGGGAGGGGTAGGAGGTGGTGCTCTAGAGGCACCTTGAGTGTTTCTCTATGTATTTTTGTATTTTTTGTATATAGGCTAGTGATCCCATTTTGTACCGAAGTGCTTCACTGACCTGCAGATACTTGTATTTTTTTATGTAAACATTTGGATGGAACTATGGACCGACTTATATATACATGAGTATACATTTTGAGATCTATGTGATGTTTACATGTGTTTTGTTAATGTGTTGGTGATGTCTAATCTATATATGTTGTGACAGGTTTTTGATATTGTTATGTATGTGTAGAGGTATCTTGGTGTGATATATGCCAGTCTAACACAATGTTAGCTAAGTTATCTGTAATTTGATTCAAATGTCTTGGAATATGCGTAAATGTAATGGAATTAAAATCTCAAGATACAATTCTAACCTGCAGATTGTGAAAGAGGCAAGGATCGCAGACGCGGTACACATTATTGAGCTGGAGAATGACTAGTTGAGAGTCGAGAAAGACACTAAGGTGATGAATACAATGATGCTAGGCATTGGCGAGGAGGCCAATGATGACAGTGTATTCGGCTTGGTTATTGGTGGCTGAACCCATACATATACCTCTCGAATGGAGCATTTCATGTGAGGGGGTATAGAGGGCCCAAGCTGCAGAAGTGAGATTTTGTGTCTAATGACTAGCACCGTCGGTGTAACCGATGTGGTAGGTTGGTGGAGGAATCATCTATCAATAGAACAAATGATAGTTTAGATGTGAGGGATGGAAAAAATATTAAAAACACTATAAAAGAAATAACCTAAAGTAGAATTGCTACGCTTAGGCGTAAAATTTCTTTAAGTATAACCCGTTGATGGGTTATTTGAGAGAGAGGCCAGGATGTATGTGCCTTTGGTGAGGCAATGTTGGATAATGTATGGGCCATGCCATAGTGACTCAAATTTTCCATGACCAAGGGTATCGTGAGTGATATCGTAAGCAAGTATGAGGTTGCCTTCTTGAAATGAACGAAGGTTGACATGGTGATCAAAGGTGGTTTTTGACTATTTTTTAGCTGCCTCATTATTATGTAATGAAGATTGACGATCTTCATCTAGGGACTCTAAGTTTAGCAAGCGCAGCTCCATTGGAGCAGTGTCAGGTAATAGCTCAATTGCGATGTGTAAGGTGGGAATTTCGCACTCCATGGGAAGAGTGGCCTCAACCCCATGGACTAGATGAAATGGTGTGAAACCAGTGGCTATTTTCACAGCCGTACGGTAAGCCCATAGCATGGAAAATAACATATGATGCCAATTGGTCTTATGTTTATTAACCGTGCACTGTAACATGGTCTTGAGGACCTTGTTATCTACTTCAACCTGTCCGTTAGACTGCGGGTAATATGGTGAGGCAAACTCGTGGGAGAATCCTAATCGAGATGAGAGTTCGAAAAAAATCTCATTTTTGAAGTGTTTCCCGTGATTCGAAACTAGTTGGAGGGGTACTTCAAAGCGGGATATGACGTGGTTAATGAAAAAATGCATTGCAGTGTCAGCAGTATTGTTGAAGGTGGGCATAGCTTCCGCCCATTTTCTGAAGTAATCAACTGTGACAACAATGTATTTGTGGCCATTGCTAGAGGGGGGATTACAAGTCATGAATTCAATGCCCCATTTAAAAAAAGGGCCGACAGTGATGACTGGATGAAGAAGAGTAGGTGGTGCTCATTATTTGTTGGCGTAAAGCTGACACTTCTCGCATCGTTTCACAACATGAATGCAATCATGAAATAATGTAGGCCAAAAGTAACCTGCTCGGATGATTTTCTAAGTAGTGGACATTCTCGACAGATGGCCCCCACATGCACTACTATGGCAGTCATTTAAGACTCTATCGGCCTCGTCAATGGTCATGCATAGACAAAGAATGGTTTTGACCCCTCGCCGGTATAAGATGTCTCCGATGAGGAGGTAGTAGGGGGCCTGGTGGTGAATACAATGACGATCATCTCATGAAAGGTGGTTACTGAACTTTTGAGTTTGGAGGTAGACGAGGAGGTCTCCGTACCAAGGATCATCCGAAGTGATGTAAAAGAGATGTTCATCAGGGAAGTCAGTATTGACGGGGGAACTGGTAGTGTCAGAGGGGAAGGCTGTAACAAGTTCGGCGAGGATGAGAGCTTTCTTGCTCTTGTGTGTTGAGAATTCAAGATCGTACTCCTGGAGGATAATGATCCATCGGGAATTTTTTTTGTTAATTTGTCGACAATTGAGCAAGTATTGCATAGGGTTGGAATCTACTATGACCTTAGTCGTGCGAAGAAGAATGTAATGACGCAGTTTCTGGACCACGAGGACGACTGCAAGGGCTAGTTTCTCTTCGTGTTTATACTTCAAGGGTGGCCATGAGAGGTTTTTACTAACATAATAAATGACATGCTCATGATCTTCATCACCGATTTGAACTAGAACTATGGCTACTGAGACAACTGATGCTGATATGTAGAGGATATAGTCGCGATTGTAGTCGGGTGCACTAATTAAAGGTGCATTGGAGAGCGCCATTTTAAGATCGTCAAATGATTTTTGGGCATGTTCATCCTAGTAAAATGGGATCTCGTGGCATAGTAAGTGAAGGAAACTGTGTGCGTGAGTGGCATAGTCTGGGATAAAATGTCGTAGAAAGTTAGCTTTTCCTTGTAGGCTCTGGAGTTGACGTAAATTTTGAGGAGGTGGAATTTCGGTGATGGCTTGGAATTTTAGGGGGTCCACAGTAATACCTCTTTGAGAAACAATGAATCTGAGGAGGTGCCCTACGGTGACATAGAACACACACTTGAGGGGGTTCAAGCAGATGTTGTACTAATGACACCATTGGAAGATGATCCATAAATCATCAAGGTGTTGGGTGCGTTTCTTGGATCGAGCTGTGAGGTTGTCCAAGTATGCGAGGATGATATGAGCCAGATCATGAAAAATGCATGTCATAGCCTATTGGAAAGTTGTGCCAGCATTCTTTAAACCAAAAGGCATGATACGATATGAAAAAGTACCCCAAGGGGTAGTGAATGCGGTTTTGTATTGATTAGCTGGGTGAGTTTGGATTTGATTATAACCAGAGAAACTGTCCATGAAGGAGAGAGCCTCATGGCGTTGGAAAGTTGTCTTTGGGACATGCGTGATTGAGATCATGAAAGTCTGTGCAGACGCGGATAGTGCCCTATTTTTTATTAATGGGTACAAGGTTGGAAACCCATGAGGTATAGGCGATGGGGTAGATGAACCCAGTGGCGCGTAATTTGTCAATCTCATCTTTGATGGCCACTGCTTTGGATGGGTGTAGCGGTCATTGTTTTTGACGAACTGGTGTAATGTCGAGCCAAGTGTCGATGTGATGTTCGACAAGAGAGGGATCAAGGCCAGGCATTTCTGTGTATGACCAGGCAAAAATATCTCGATATTCTTGGAAGAGGGCTTTATAGGTGGTGATTTCTTGAGGAGTGCAAGCGACTCTAATGGTGATTTCCTTGACGATGCCATTTTTGATGGAAATGTCAATTTTGATGGTCGGGGAAATGTTGGCCATGTTGCCTTCTTCAAAAGCATCAAGGGTAGGAATGGGGTTGTTGAACCAGTCGATGTTCCCTGATGGGATAAAATCCTTGGTTTTGACCGCATATATGGGGTGTTGGTTAGGAGGCAGGGAGGCTTCCTGTGGAAAGAAGAGCGTTTGATGGTGTAGCGCATCCCATGGGTAGTCGGGGGTGTTTAACTCTTTGAGTATTTCCTTGTCACAGTGGAATTGGCGGGAATACAAGGGGTCTTGAAGAGTGATATCGGTGACTGTTGTCATGTGGCTGCCCCCTGGTGATGAAGAAGCAGGGGGAATGTTGCAATGAGATTGCGATGGTTCGCTCGACATAAACCAAATATAAAAGTACTGAGGAGTACCCGTGGTAGTTGGATGTAAAATGTTTGTAGGGAGATGAGTGGGATAATTGGGGGGATTTGGGGATGAATCCTTGGATAAGTCATCCAAGAACCATAGAGGCATTGGGAGGGTCACAGGTTCGGGAGAAATGATATGAAGAATCTCTAGTGATGAGGTAAGGTCAACCATCGATTCTGTAGGGGTTTGAATTAGGGGCAATTGGTGTTGCATGTATTCAATGATCATAGGACATTGGTATGTAAAATGATCTAAGGATTCACATAGAGAGCAAGGGCATCTCATATATTCATTGACTGATGTTGTGACATAATGGATGTCATTGATTTTTGGTAGGGATGATGCAGCTGGATTGGGCTCGATCTGGAAGCTTTGGCGTACTACGGCTAACGTCTGTCGAAAGTGTTGTAGTGCTGGGAAATGGTGTGTATAATGGCCATATTCTAAACATATAGTGCAAGATAATTTGGTTCACAGCCCTTTACTACTTGAGTGAGGGGCGGTGGAAACAATACTTGCTATGGTGGTGAGCATTGATGGTGTTTGACTGAGTGGAATCATGTTTCGTAACTCAGGTAAAGATGGGCAGTTGTTAATTTGTTGTCTGTCTTTCTCACATAGTGCACAAGGAGGTTGGATGCATGGGGGAAGTGGAGCTTTGGGCTCCTTCTTCTTTCTCCTACCCCCAACTATGGAAGGGAGGGTAGTGAGTGGGGGTGTAGAGGGTATGGTAGGAGTGAGTATGGGAATTTTCATTGGGATTCCTTCTGTTTGGGGGGGAAGGGATGGTCGAGGGACCATCTCTGGTGGATATAAATACCAAACTGGAATTGCGAACACCATATTATGGAGGGTAAGCGTTGTAGCTACTTGGAAATCTTGTACACTAGGTGGAGGGTAGAAAAAGGGGATTTGAGTAATGGCTTGGGGAACTGTCTCCCAAACTGGGATATGTCCTTGGGGAGAGGTGAAATCATGGACTGGTGGGGTCGATGAGTTGGCAGGAGGCTCATGAGGGGGGAGCTCTGTGACTAGTGGGACGTCATATATGATAGAAAACTCCCTAGGAGGAAGGGTATCCTCTATGTCATTTATGTTGGATGATACGATGCATACTTGATTGGAAGGATGCAGGAGTGGTGGTGCACCATGTTAAGTTCCTAACAATGATGGGTCTTTGAAAATCCCGGGGCCCATTTCGATGAGTGGGTATGTGTCATGACTTGTGTGGATGAGAGGAAGAATGTTATCGATGTTAGCAGAAGGGTTAGGATCGTAATGTGAGACCTGGTCAATGGTAACAATCTTCCCATTATGGGGGAACATCATCGTTCGAAATATGGAAGAGGCAATTGCCTTCATAGCGTACATGTAGCTACGATCGAACAAGATATTATAATCAAGTGGGGCATCGATAACTTCAATGTCAATGAGAATAGTCTTGCCTCCGAGTTCTATGGGGACATTTTGGAAGAGCCCTTCAGGAGACGAGGGTCATCCTTCATAAGCTCGTAAGTTAATGGCAGATGGTATGAGGTCAGGGGAACCAAGTTTCTACCATACAGATTTGGACATAATGCATGTGGATGCACCTTCATCGATGATGCACTGATGAACTGTAATGTTCTGAATTTTCACTGGGATTTGAAAAGCGATCAAAGTGGGAAGGCGAGGTTCTCCACTCTCGATATCAAATGTAATGAGTTGAGTATATGTGGGGTCAACTACCCCCAAGGCAAAAAGTAATGATTTCTGCTGAGTGGAACAAGTCTGAAGGAATTCTAAGATGGACATGGTAGCTGAGGATTGTGCTAAGTCATCAACCAAACTGTAATTATGAGTTGCCCTAGCCTATGGGTTGTGGACATTCCTGCATAATGGGATGCAAGGGATGCAAAGAGGTGGTTCTGTGTTAGGGTGAGGGATTACCAACGGGGGTCCCATTGGTGCAGGGATTGTTTCTGGAGGAATGGGAGGAGACTCATCGAGTGCATGATACTGACGATTACGTATTTGCAGAAGGATTTCTTCCTCACTGGTGAGGAGGATGGTACGATCTGCAGGGTTGTTTGAATTGAGGTACTGTCCCAACTAAGGTGGGGTAGGCTGCATGTCATGTTGGGTGTTTATCACACCTTGATGTGGAATAAGATTTTGCAGCATGGCTGGGGGGGGTTGTTTCACATATTGTTGTGGGGCCTGCTGAGGGGCAGGCGATGCTGGAGGATGTGGTAGATTTCCTGAGTCTTTCAGCCGTTTAAAATCAGCGATTTGGGATCAATGATGAGAATAATGACCGAACTCACCACAAAGGGCACAAGGGAAGTTGGTTTTAATAGTATTGTTATTTCTCCCTTGATGCCTATTGTTATTTCCCCCCTAGAGGTTTTGATTCCCTTGGTTATGGTTGCCTCTAGCCGATTGGTTATGTTGGGGTTGATTCTCACCTTGGCCTAGATTTTTATTGTTCCTGTTTCTTCCTTTCTTTTTGGCATTATTCGACGGATGGGTCGGATTTTCCGTATTCAGTTGTTCAAAATTTTGATATTGCTGAATGGGAGATGGTTGAAAAAAATTCACCCCAGTGTGAGGGTGTGTGGGTGCCATGGGCTATGGAGGACCAGGAAAGGGAAAGTACAGATTCTATGGGGGTTGTGATCCATAAGGTACATAGGAAGGCATGGTGATTTTGCTATTACTCATCGTATAAGCTGAGGTAGAGGGGGTACCAGAACTTGTTTGGATAGGTGGATGCATTGGGGGTGCTGATGGTGGCCCACTAATGGGCAGGGGAATAGCAACATGGTATGGTTGTTGATAAGGGGGTGGGGGGTAATAAGAGGTTCCCGCATATGCCGACGGATATTGAGGTGTTCCATACATTGGTGGTGGTTGGGGTTGAGGACTATGGTGTGTGGTATTACCAATCAATCGATATGCTGAGTGAGACATCCCGGGTTTGTCTTGACCAAATGGCATGGGTTTGGGGAGATCAGGAAGTACCATGTGTAAGTACCCTGATTTTGAATAGATGAGGTCATATTTTTGAGCCTTACTGATGACTTCCTCTTCAGATTGAGGGAAGGTGGAAGCTACATCTTTATTGAGGAGAGAGACAAGTGATCTAAGAAACCAGTCAAGACACTGTTGTTTGGTGGTTTCGGCTTTGCATAAACTACGTCGTCTATGCCACTCATGAATGTGATCAGCAATATGTGTGGTTGAGGTTTGTTTGAAATTAGAGAGTAGTTCAAGATCATTGTCATGGTGGATTGGTAATTGGAATAAGGTAAAAAATGCTTTGGCCAAGGACTCGAAAGTCGCATGGGACCCAGATTTTTCATCTACATACCATTTGGCAGATGGGCCAGTGAGTGTGCGTTGAAATAATCGTAGTCTGAAGGAATCATCCATAATGATGTTGGAAGAGAACCATAGGTGGAAAGTCATGACATGGTTGGCAAGGTCATTTCCTGCCTTTCCTTCAAACTTGGGGATGTCTAAAGGTAGTTTGGTGGGCATTGCAGGCCATTTGGGGTCATGCAATATAGGATCATTGGTGAGTTTTCTTAGATATGGTATGTTAAGAGAGGCCAAATATGGCATCTACAGTGGGGGGGGAGGATTAGCTCCAGCCATGGTGTGAGTGTGTTGTGAACCTGACCCTTGAGGGGGACTAGGTGGGTTGGTACTTCCCCCTTGAGAGGAGGTTGGTCCCCTTCTTCCATGTAAAGGAGAGCGAGTGGATGAAGGGACTTGGGAAGTGGACCCAAGTAATGTGGAACCAAGCAAAGTTGATCCTAGAACAGTGGCACTCATAAGAGTGTGTGAAGGTGGTGCCAATGAGTTGGCAAGACTAGGAACTCCCCCTAAAATATGAGGGAGGTTTAGTAAGCATCTGGAACGACAGGGGTTTTGTGGGTCCCCTATGATGTCCGACTAGCTGAGTAGATGTGTGCAAGATGTGATGAGAGAAAAATAAACAAGAGTCTTTGTTGGAAATTTTGAACTTTACACAATATATATCTAAATCAAAATGTAATAAGAAGTGCATCATAGATAAAGTGTTTGGAAAAAAAATCATATATGTGGATAAGTGGGTTTTGTCCATGTGGGGAATCAAAGAAAACAAATGCTCGTGTCCTAAAATACGTAACATCCTTCCTCTCAAATAGCACTGGACCTTCGAATAGTACTCAACAGTGGGGTCTGAAGTCACCGGAAGAGAAGCTAGTGAAGGATGAAATAATCAGTTATAATGAGAGGTAAAGGGGGCATATCCCAAAAGAGTTGGCGATATTTCCCAATAGCCACACAAAATCCGATCAATGTACAATTGCAGCCCACAATTTCCACCTAGGTAGATGTCCTAAATTTTGGTCACTAGGTACCTTGATCAAAGTGCGACATTTAGATTTTTGGCCTAAGAAATGGGTCATGGGTTGGATCTCGTCCAAGAGGTGGGTGCCTCAAGGGGGGACACACAGAACAACCAAACCTTGACTTTCAACCCTTCACGGGTATCTCCCTACCTTATGGTGTTAGGAACACTTGACTTGGAGGATTTTCAGTTCCCTATTTGACAACTTCTATGGTTTTGACAATGTGAGAACCAAATAACGGGGAATTATTTGGATGCCTATCCCCGAAATCCTACCTAGAATAAAAAATTTCTTTTGGCACCTCCTGTGGAGGAAAACTTAGTGAGTTTTTAGAAAAAATTTAGATGTGGTTGTTTGAGAGGTTGGGGGTGTGAACCAACCTCATTGAAATTAAATGGGAGTGG
>CBVK0101805575.1:0-30519 GCA_900067695.1 Picea abies | reverse complement strand
GATCTCCATTAATGGGGTAGATTCTTATGTTCTTGTATAAATAGGAGAGCCTTCTCCTTTCAAAGGAGAGATATGGAGATGGAAGATAGAGATAGATGGAGATATAGGTGTGAAGTTCAGGAAATGCTCATGTTTTGAATTGATAGGTTGATTCTTGAGGTTGGTCAAGAGGAGATTTTATATTGGAATGAAGATGTAATCATATTCTTTTGAATACAAGACATGCTTCCATTTTGATTTCTATTTTGTGTTAAGATTATGGTGTACTTGCTGAAGGATGGAAGGGCCCCCATGCACTGATGCCAGTACACCTATGTGTTGTATATAGTAGGTAAAATTTGTCATTTGTACATTCATGTTATTTTTATGTTCTTTGCTTTAGTAGTTTAGAATAGACAACTTCAATCCTCGCACATATTGTGTTGTGCCTCTAAGCTTACGAGCTCCTGGTTGACATTAAATCGTTGAGAATTTATGCGACATATTTTTCACTCAACAATCTTGTATAGTTGAAATTGCTTTTAACTTTTCGTTGCCATCTCTCCAATCCAAACATATACTCTTGAATGGGATTGATCATTTCTATTATATTTACAGGGCTTCGAATGCATTTGCATTAAATTGATTTCTTTCATTTGTTGATTCAATCATGTCAGAACTAGGTTTCTCTTTGCATGCTTTGAATTAGACCCTTTCTAAACAAGATATTATCCTTCGTCGGTGCCTCTCTCCAATCTAAACATGTAGCATTCTTGAAAGGGATCAAGGGATTAATTCCACGATTAATTCCACACTGAGTGTTCGATTGTTTCCACCAAACCTATGTTGAAGACAAATGCAAGCTATAATATGCATTCTTGTGCTACTAGATTTATAGAATATCTCCCTCCATCTCTGTCCCCAAGATTATTGATTTTGTAGATCTGTCCTTTCTCAGATATATCCATTCTCTCTTTTAAAGGAGGCTACCTGTGATGAGATCCACCTGTCCATTCTCAATGCTCAGCTTTTCCTTTCACTGAGCTAATATACATTAATCCTATTATGGGCTTTTCTGTGCTTACCCCACCCATCCTCCGTGCTTGGTTATAGTTTCCAATCCATGACCACTTTTGTAAAATTTGGTCTATATCTGTTGGACTGATCTTATCGCTTCGCATGAGGGTTTGGTGGCCAATGACCTATTTTAAGCTATTAATCCATCCGTCCACTTCAATCTCTTCTTGTTAACTTAAAACTTTTTGTTTTCTTGTAATGCCATTGCCCCATTATGTCAACCAAATTGACATTTTTGCTGACTTTTTTTTTTCCAAATGATCGATATTGATTTGGTGGAAGGTTTTTTTTGGATTCAAGGTACATGCAATTGTGGATGTATCTTCTTTGATTTTGCGCTTCACAAATTCTACCAATTGCTTCTTGGCTCTCTAACTTGATGTTATTTTGTTATCCCTTTCGATCTTCTTCCTTATTCCATATTCCAATGTGAATATATTATGTTCTCCATTTCAACCTTCTTCCTTGTTCCATATTCCAATGTGAATATAGTCGTTATTGGAGATGAACATGTAAATGGTTATATTGTTGTATACTTGGGTTATTAGGTGAGGGTTTTGAGACTGATTTGATGTGATATTTTATTTTATTGTGATTCAACAATTCCACACATTGCATTTTGGTTTTTTGTTTCAATCTTAGTTCTCTATCCCTTTGGATCTTCTCTCTTATTCTAAGGTCAATAATTCCACACATTACATACATTGCATTTTGACTTTTTCTTCAATCTTAGTTCTCTATCCCTTTGGATATCTCTTATTAAAGGTCAATAATTCTATACATTGTATTTTGGCTTTTTGCTTCAATCTTAGTTCTATATCCTTTGGATCTTCTCTCTTATTTCAAGGTCAATATTGTTATTATGGAAGATGCATATATAAACATATGATATGGGTGGTTGTATATTTGGGTTTATTCGAAGGTCAATAATTCCACACATTGCATACATTGCATACATTGCATTTTGGCTTTTTGCTTCAATCTTACTTCTCTATTGCTTTGGATCTTTTCTCTTATTCCAAGGTCAATATTGTTCTCTCTTATTCCAAGGTCAATATTTTTATTATGGAAGATGCATATATAAACAAATGATATGGTATGTGGTAGTATATTTGGGTTAAGAGGAATTTCTTCTATTTTCTAAAGGAGTTATTTTGTATCTCATCTCATCTTTTTGGGAGTTTCATTTCATGTTCACATTTGGTGTATACATTATGCTATTTTAAGGATTTGATTCATATTTGTCAAAGAATTGAGGACCATTGGATGCAAGGAAAACAATCTAACCGTGGAGCAAAAAGCCATTGATATCACTCTAGGCTCCTAAAGCTTTGAAGCAATTAGGGTTGTTGGATGGAGGGTAGTCAGATCCCAAAATTTCATGGCCATCTCAACCATCATATGAGGTTCTTGGATCAGAGGATTAAAGATGCATTTGAATCATATTTATAAGAGTCCATCACATGAAGGTGATATAGTAACATGGGTAGCAATTTGTTGAATACATATGAAGCTAAGCACCCCAATTCTATAGATTTGAGCTACAAAAGTGTCAACATTAACACATTTAACATATTTGTTGCCATTGACAAACTTTCATGGTGTCCAAAGGCACTTTCTACAATGGAAGGGAATGAATAAAAAATATTTGGTAGACTCACAATAAAAATTAGGAAAGATTTATATTAAATTTGGCAAACATAAATACAATTACTAAGCAGATTCATATTAAATTTTACAACCGGATATTGAATAGATTGTAACATCCTTTCCCATATGTCAACTCAATGTACTCTTTTAAAAAATTAAAATAAAGTAATAAAAATAATAAAGCTATGACAATTTATATATTTTTTAATTGTTTTTTGTTGTTGTTCATAGTCGATGAATTTGTACGTCGACTATAAACTACTGAAGTTATCCCACCAAGCTATGAAAATTTAGCTTGTTATCTGCATGATGAGAAGTAAAGAAATAAAATATATTAATGTCCATGCACACCAAGCTATGAATATTTAGCTTGTTATCTTCATGATAAGAAAGAAAGAAGGAAAATATATTGATGTCTGCAAATGACTAAATTAGATAAATGGGACTCTAAAGTATGTACATTTGTTGGTTGGATGATCAAAGAGTTTTCCTATACAATGAATGGAGTGTTCAAAATAGCAATGCTTGAGAGTTTCTGTAGATTATTCTGATTTTATTTTAGAATTAGTAGCTCTATGGAAGAGGATATAAGGTCCATTGTATATATTTTTCTAGGTTGATTTTGATTTTTGTAAATATTTTTCTCTTAATGAAAAAAAAAAGTTTTCTTCTACATTTGTACCTTTTAAGGGGAGGAATCATGTGCACTTATATTCTTGGAACTATCCATCTTTATTGTTGGTTAGTCTTATTAGTCCCTGCCGAAGGCGTAGAGGGACTACAACAATCGATAATTTGTTGACTTCATATTAATATGTCCTTTGATTATAAATATAAATTTTCGCATCATCTCTATTGTTTGAACTATAGAACTAAAAACATTATTTTCTATATAATAAAAAAAACCTTATATGTCACCGTCTCAAGTTTTATTGCCAA
This sequence comes from Picea abies, assembly GCA_900067695.1. Classification (NCBI taxonomy): domain Eukaryota; kingdom Viridiplantae; phylum Streptophyta; class Pinopsida; order Pinales; family Pinaceae; genus Picea; species Picea abies. The sequence continues at coordinate 26,874 of CBVK0101805575.1, read as the reverse complement.
CTTCGCTATTCCCAATGTGCTTTAATTCATGAAGATCTTAGATTAACACGCATATATTTTCTTATGCATTGCTCAAAAGTGGATTAATGCTAGCATTAGTTTGAATGTTTGTCATAGCATTTTTTGCTAGCTAAATCTATCTTAAGTTTCGTTAATTATAAATATTATTATGTTTGTTGTTGCGGTGTCCACCTGCTATAGCCGCACTGTCCAACTGTAGTTTGGATACAGGATCCCTTAGCACGCGCTATGGCTGCTCCATCCAACTATCATTTGAATGCATGATCCGTCGAGCTATTAAAGCAAAATGAACAACCAAGAAATGAAAGCATGTTATCTGCAACTGGAAGCCTTTTCCATATCCCCTTCCTGTCCTAACTATTGTCGGGTGACCTCTACTTTCTCTTGCCGCTCTTAGCTCTCCAGTCAGTCGAGAATTTTCAGCTGAAAGGTCTTCACCAGCCTTATTTAGCCCACCCTTCAATCTTGATAACTTCCCCCAACTGGCTAAATATAATGTTCATCATAGTTTGCATATTCTTTGGGTTCTTCGGGACAGATTTTGGGTTTCCATGCCTCTCCTGCATAATTTGTTGTAAAAGTTCCATGGCTTTTGTGTCGATTGTCCGTCATTTTGTAGTTTCTGCGAATTTTTTCTTGTTTGAATGTTTCTTCATGGAAAGAGATGAATATCGTGGAGATTTTATTTAAATTTCTTTGCATAAGTTTTCCATTTTCAATTGCTTTTAGAGTTCTATGGATTTTGAGCGAATTGTCCGGTATTTTGTGTTGCCATGGATTATTTCGTATTTTAATGTTTTGATCATGAAATGGAGTATGTTGCTTTTCATGGAGATTTTCAAGTAAGATATTTTGAAAGTATTATTTACAGTTAAAATGTATTTGCCAATAAAAATTTAGAGTCCATTGCCAGCTATTTTGCTTTTCTATAGAGTATTCGGTTTTCTTGATGTTCAGAGTGCTAGGATTTCATGGTAAATAGATCAAATGCTAGAAACTCGCATCGAGTAATTAATAATTGTTTTTTATCAATGTTTTGATTGTCGACTTTTTTTTCCCTAAAAATTTAATATGGTACAAAGGTAATGACTGCATGATTTTTAATGGAAGTTTCCTCCGACCCAATAAATATGAGGTTTATCTAAAATAAAAAGGCGACTGAGAATATTTTCAGAGATCTGGTGCCCGAGTTGGAGTTGATCCGGTTCGAGAAGAAGTTGAACTCATTGATGCCATTGATCTGGTCCCACCACCTGCATCTACAGACATACCTCCTATTGTGAAGAAGCCCCAATACCGAACAGCATAATGAAAATGTCGAAGGGCTCCCTCCAATAAAGTAAAGGATGGAGCCATTGCTTATTTTCTCCCCATGGAAATAGTGGTGCTAATAGGATCTCACCTCGAAAAGAATTAGGAATTCACAAGGAAATAGCCACGTTGGAAACCATAATGGAATCTCGTTGACTTTACAACTCACCCTACGAAACAGGAGGTTCTACCTCTATTTGATGGATGATGCTTTACTAGGGCCCAATTGGACAAACGATGGGAAACAAGAACTATTGTTGATAAGCTTTTTGTTAAGAACCAGTGTTGATAAGTTCTCTGTTTGGAAGAATTCTCGGGGTGCTTATTGCATTATTTCTTATTAAAACTGTATTGAAGTATCAGACACCCTTGTTGAAAAAGCTTCAACGTCTATATGCAAATTTTCTCCATAACCTAAATGCTAGTAATGGATCCATAGGTTTCTCTTTTCCATGGGATTTTGTAGTTCAACCATTTGGTTTCCTTATGGAAACACAATCTTTTTTGGCCATGAAACACATAATTATAGGACTACATATTTTCATATCTCGATCTTCATCATTTTGGTTGGCTGGTCTCAGTGTTATGTTTCTTGTAGGTTTTAATGAGGTAAATTGAGCTTAACAGTGTCCCCGACTAAGCTTGGAGACTACCATTTTCTTCCTTCACTTTCGATAGCTGCTTAATAGCTTCATCCAACTGACTCAGGAGACTATCATTTTCTTCTTTCATCTGTTGGTTTCCAATCTGCACAGTCTGGGTTTCTTCCTTCGCATTCACCAAGTCTCCATGCAGAGCCTCTTTCTCATTTTCCAAAGAAAATAAAGCATCATCTTTCAACCCCAACTCCTTCAAAGATGCAATCTCATCTCTTAGCTCTTCATTTTCTTTGCATGATATTTCAACTAGTTTATTTTCTCCATCGACCTCTGTTTCAAGCTCCTCCTTCTCTCTGGTTATCTCATCCACAACCTTCCTACACTCCAACAGAGACCCACTTAATGTCTCAATCTCAAAATTCAATTGGCTTCACATCACCTCGATCTGACTGGACAAATGTTTATTCTCGACCTCCAGACCTTCAATAGAAGCCTCCAATCCCTGAATTTTTCTAGAAGAATCTGCAAGTGAATAACCTAATACCTCCTTTTCATCTTTCCATGCCAACTTTGCCTCCTCCTTGTGTTTAACGATCTCTTCGTTGATTCTTTTTGCTTCCAATACTGCAGCCAAGAGTTCCTGCTTCTCGCCATTTAATGCTTTCTCTGTTCTTGGGATATCATCTAATGCACCTTGCAAGCTATCCCTCTCCCCTACAAGTTTCTCCAACCGGGATTATTTCAGTTCCATATCAGTTTTCAACTCCTTAGCAAAATTCTCCAACTCGGTTTTATCTGTCCATAAAGACTTGTTGTCCTCTATTATAGACTCAATTTCACTACGCAGATTACCCACCTGGGATTCCAAATGGGTTTTCTCAGACCTAACAGATTGCTCCTCTTTCAAAGATTCAATCTCGCTTTGCAGATTACCCACCAGAGATTCCAACACATTCTTTCCTTGTTCTAAGTCTTTCACAGTCTGTCCCCTTTCAACCAACTGGTCGGTTAAAATAGTACGTTCCTCGGTGATATCATGGACTCGTTTAATGAGTACCTGATTGAGCTTTATGAGGCCATCAATGTGCTCCTCAAGCTCATCATGGCCATTCACATTGTGGGGTGTTCCATTTTTGGGTTCCTGCCTCTTCTTCCATTGAAGTTTTCTAAACTTATAAGTTATTCTCAATCAAGAAATAAATACCAACAAACAATACAATCCAATACAATACTAGTATCAAGCATGCAGACTATGACTCTGATGAGGTCTTAACACACGATATAAATTTCAGGATCCTTTTTCTTACCTGTATGTTGCGTGATTCACTTCTCCAAACTACTACACCACTTGGAAAAACTCCAACATATCCAAGATAGTGGAAATAAATTAAATCATCTTTTAACACACGCGATATAAATGTCAAGATCCTTTTTCTTACCTGTGTGTTGCGTGGTTCGCTTTCCCAAACTGCTACACAACTTGGAAAAACTCCGAGATAGTGAAAATAAATTAAATCATGCAATCTCTAGGATCACCAACAATTGAAGGAGATTCATATACAAAGGAACAAGTGTGGTTATGCCTGTGAATCCCAAACCCTACCCAACTCTTCAATCTTATTTATTGCGTGCAATACAATTCCCACTAAAACCAACTTCGCAAAAAGTGCTCGTAAATCTCTTCACTGTATCTGCTTGTCGAGCGGCGCCGCCTCTTTCCTATGAAATATGAGTATAACAACAATTCACTTTTATTTTGCATTTCCCATAAAATATCAACTTTATTTTACATTTTCGTAAGGTTGTAGCAATCAGATATTAAAAGATAAGTTTTGATGTAGAGATAAAGAGTGTATGGCGGTGGTTATGTATTTGTGGGATGGAGGTTTTGTTTCCATGGATAGATTTTATTTCTCAAAATAAGATTATTTATAATTATAATTAAAAAATTAAAATAAATTGGTTAAGAATATGTGTTTCCTCATAAGTGGTTATAAGGCTTTACCAATTAAAATCACTTGACGGAGAGGGTTTCATATACCAATTTGGTGTCTGGCTTGGCCTTCACCTTAAAAATAGATTATTATTATTATTATTATTATTATGCATTTCATTTTTGGTTGATTGGGTGGATATTTATAGACATGGTCTAAATGTTCTGTTTTTTATTATTTGGTAATTATTATTTTAATCAAGCAATATAATTGTTGGTCAAATCACTATTTTACATTGCTTAGCTTTAGTTTTTGAAAACTTTCAAAAACACCTCCTACACCTGAAATATGTGATCTCAACCACTAAAATCTACAATTTTCAAAATTTCCAATCAAATTTTAAACAAAACTGATAAAAAAAAATTAAAAAAAATAAAACCATAGAACGTGTAGACTACCAAGTCATTTACCTATTGTTGTTTTCTGGAATGAATAGAGATTGGAATGGAATGTCACATTTAAATCTGATTTAGGGTTTTAGGCTCTCGCATTTTGGTTATCTTGGTATGGGCGTGCCTTAATTTCTATTTCGGGTAGTGTTCGTTGAGGAGGAAAAGTTTCAATACCTTGACATGGTCAAAGCCGTGAGGGAAAAGTAAATTTGGTATGATATTGTGAGATAACTAAGGCAAAGATACAAAGCAAATGCTAGTTTTATGAGGATTATTTTATATATATATTTAAATTAGAAGGATAAAAAATGATTGATTTTTTAAAACTAAAAGTTTATAAAAAAATAAAATGTTTTTTTAAATTATTAGAATAAATCATTTTTTTTTCATTTGAAAATAATTTTATTTTTATTTTTATAATTAAAATATTTTTTAACGTTTCTTCAAAATTTATAATATAATCGCAATTTTGAGCTTGTCAGTCTGGGAGTCTGGTTGTCAATTTGTATATCGCGGAATTTTTGGTGCTGTTTGGAGGACACAGAATAATAGAAGCACAATTTTGAGCCTGCCAGCCCGGGAACCCGCGATCCAAAAAGTGGCTAAGTATGGAATGAAGAAGTCGTCGGTCGCATTCGTGATACAAACAAAAGTCAACAATCACAATATTTTATTGAATTAAGAAACTTTGCATTTGCCAAAGGATTGGTAAAACTGTCCGCTCTTTGTCCATTGGTGGAACAACACTGTACCACTCAATCACTTCATCAATAAACATTTCATTTTTTGTTTGTCTATATGACATTCTTCTACGCTCAATACATAGTGCCTTGAGGTTTCTTCACATTGGATTCTTGCTTTATCTTATCTTCCATGTGCAAATCCTAAATACAATAGTAATCGAGTCAGAGATATATGTCCTTTGGCCACTATTTAATTTCTCATTTTTTACCACCATTTAGGATTTGAAATGAGGGGTATTTCTTTTTAATTCAAACATATTTTCAACATTAATATAATCTTTCAATGATGTTAAACCTAATCATTTTGTAAATATGTTCAAATGGTAAAAAGAACCCAAGCTTCAAGCTCCTTACTGGGCTCTATGTTGTTCAGGCACTGATCCTTATAACCGTTGGCAGGTTGGCTGGTTCCTTATAACATTGTCATATATTTGAGACACATAATTTAGTTGCAGCTACTCGATTACTCATTCCTACACAAAGTACCATTCCAAGATTACAATATGCAATTGAATCTGTGTTAGTAATGAACACGTGTTCAAGCAAAAAATTTGGTCATACAATAGGCTCATATGCTAACTCACCTCAATGAAATGTGTACAATTAACTGTTTTTTCAGAAAATATAGTAGAAAAACAATTTGAATGATAGTGGTAAAATAATTGTCATATTATTGGATAAGGGTGGATAAATATCATTCACCACAAAGAGAATTGCACAGAGACTAACCTAGGGGGTTTCACTATAGGTTTCCCTATCATACATTCACTTACCTAATCTGGTGGATTTCATCACCATCATCTGAGACATTTAGAAGTCCCATTTACAATTTATTAATTACTTGAGCCTTGATGGCATCATTAAGGGGTGTGATTATTTCCTTTTCTGCCATCGTAAAATCTTGTCACCAAAACCACATTTTTTTCACTATTGATAAACACATTTCAAAACCATGTGTTCACCAACTAAGCACCTTTTTCCTTTGGATACATGACTTTGGTATCCATAACAAACAAACAAAAATTGGGGGCACAACCCCCAAACTCCTTACCTATACAACAACCATATTGAGGGGCATAGATGTCATGCTAGTAATTTTGGGGAAACTCATAATCCCCACCAAAATTAATTCATAGCTAAGTAGAAATGTGACATTCATACCTGGACCTCTCACCCTTGCATTGTTTCCAATATCTACGTTCACCCCACCCATCAATGTTTTTAACTCCTAGGACTAATTTAAGAACTTCATTTAGAGAACACTCACCACACTAAACTTTGTGGTGTGCCTCATCCAGTAGTTTCATCACCGTCATCTAAGACATTTATAAAGCTTATTTACAATTTGTTACTTGCTTGAGCCTTGATAGTGTCATTAGGGGTTTGATTTTGTTATGAGCCTTAATCCTTACATTTGAATCACAAACAAGATATTTAGAAATGCCCACACTTTATTTATCAAAATACCCTTAAGGTAGGGCAACACTTTACAATGATCCTTTTATGGAAGGAATTCACTCATGTTCACTTCTGAAGGTAGGAGACCTTTCAATGAGCTAATATCCAATAAAAAATACTCAAATACATTCTTTGTAGTGGCTCCATAAGGAATACTCAATTCTTATTGATAGCTAACTAGAGAACTCTAATCATAACCACTTCCTAACTACCTAATGAACCTTTTTTAATAAAACTACATTACATTTATCCCATGCTAAATAACTAGTGGGCCTTATTTAATCATAACAATCATAGTGGACCTAGTCCACTTTACATCGAATGACCACCATAACTATACTATTACTACACTAATGGCCCCTTCAACTCCCCATTACACCCCTATAGGAAATTGGTGAGTTATTGTCACTTACTTCCATAAGTTTTATCTTAATGATACAACTCATATTTTTCATCAAACACGCATCCCCATTTTTAGCCAAAACCCACGGCCATAAAGGCTCCACCCCATGTTGAACACTATTTGTAGGCATGCCAATGATGAATGATTTTTTTTGTACTAGTGAATAAAATATACAGAGCATAAACACCATATAATTTATTCGGTTTTGGAAAAGCTTGAGTATTTCCAAAAACAATTTCTCTAGTGATAATAGATGTAAGTTTTGCATGATGGATAGTTATTAGGTCACCATAATGGTTCTATCTTGGAGTCTTCATTTCTTGAAGGATTAAGTTCTAGGGTGTTTGTGGATGCATTTATGTTGTTTAGAAATGGGAATGAGTTCTACTTAGCTAAGTGAAGAGAAAAATGGTCTATACACTAGGTTCGTATGCGTTCATCAAAGGAGACCTATTAGCATAAGACCAAAATTTCTCTATTGCAATTATATTTTTGATGCCAAGAATAAAATAACATTACATGTAGCCAGTGGAGGATGAGAGAATGTTTAATGCACTATCATTCTTTAAGTCAAATTTGAAGAACAAGCTTGAAAAAAAATCATTACATAGTTTCTGCTAATAATGCACATGTTATGGAGAGTTTCATGTAACTAAGAAAGATGTATGCTTATTGGCGCTAGTAGCACATGGAAAAAATACCTTTCAATATAACTCAGGATCATTTATGTCTTCATTACTTTTTTGCAACTCAATTTTGGGAGTCGATATGTAGTAGGATCCAATAGTGACATACATTGCATATGTTTCCCTTAATGGGATTAAAATGGGTGATAAGACTTTGACAATGCATCATGCTACTTCTAGGTATAGATAAATGATGGCATAATAATCCTTACTAAATCTACATCTCTTGTTGTTCATACTTAATTATGGTAGTCTAACCGAGACTATCATCATCACCATCATGGAATGATTTAATTGTTTCACATTTCTTATCTCCTAAAGTTTTTACACATAATAATACCTTTATATGATTAATTACCATCATATTAATATTTGTGTGCCTAGATCTTGTTGTTTTTAAAATTTGTTTAAAGTCAATTGCTCATAAGCATGTTTTTTACATCATGTACATATGTTCAACATTTTGATAATCTCTACTTCTTTAGCAATTTGACAAACTATGATTTGTTTTGTAAATATGTATCTTCTTCTTCTTTGCATGATATTTAAATGACATATAGATTCATATGTTCTAACAATGTATTTCTAATTTGTTCTTAGGTTCGGTAACTAGGTAGACATATATTGAATCATTTATCTTAATTAATCTTTTTTATTTATTTAAATATCCTATAGAAAGAGAGCATGGAATTGAAAATATTTTACACCAAGTGAAGCCCTACATGTCATTGGTGCGATATACAAAGCTCTAATTTCATAGAAATCCTTTTAATGGAAGTTGGGGAACCCCTTAGTGGAAATTCTAAGCACATGCCTTGAGGGGATTGGAATCATGGTAGGCATTGAACTCACCACCCCCTTAGAAAATCATAATTGTTTTAGAAGTGAATAGGTGAACCTTAAACCCAATAAGAACCCTAGAAAACACAAGAACCTTGGAAAACATAAGGTTCCCCTAATACTTGCAACATTGTTTGGAGGGAAAAACTATGTTTCTTTTCCAAACATCTAAAATGAGTATATTACAATTTAATGCATATATTTTCTTATTATTATATATGGTTTTATACTTTATTAAAAAATTCACCAAGACTTCAAAATGTTTTATATTTTAGTAAAAGATTCGCCAAGATTTTACAAGATTTTATAATTCAGTGAAAGATTCGTCAGGATTTTACAAGATTATATAATTGACTAAAAGATTCGCCAAAAAATTATATATACATATTATATTATTGATAAAATAGCCTTCAATTTTTCCTATGTAGAATGGGAATTCGCCCATTTATTATACATATAATTTAGGGGGGATTCTTAAAATCACCCCTGTCTACCACCGTTCTCTGTTAGAAAACGAGGAGATCAAGAAGAAGATCCAAGAACTGCTCCACAAGGGGTACATCCGTCCCAGCTCATTGCCTTGTGGGAGCCCAATCGTGCTGGTGCATAAGAAAGGCGGGACATTGCCACTCTGCATTGATTACCAGGCTCTGAATAAAATCATAGTCTGAAACCGGTACCCGATTCCCCGAATCGACGACCTCCTTGATCAGCTCACGGGAGCCAAATACTTCAGTAAGATTGATATGAAGTCTGGCTACCACCAGGTCCCAATAAAACAGATAGATGTATGGAAGACTGCTTTCAAGTCAAAAGAAGGTCTTTTTGAATGGTTGGTTATGCCCTTTGGTTTGACAAATGCTCCAACAACTTTTATGAGGATGATGGACGATATCCTATGACCTTTCACCAATACTTTTGTAGTGGTGTNNNGATATCCTATGACCTTTCACCAATACTTTTGTAGTGGTGTATCTGGATGACATCCTCATCTACAACAAAACTTGGGCAGAACACTTGCAGCATATTCAACAGGTTCTGCACACCCTATGGCAACACAAACTATATGAAAACTTGGAAAAATGATCCTTCGGTATGGACAGGGTCCATTACTTAGGCTACATCATTGATCAACATAGTGTGCATGTGGATCCAACCAAGATCTAGGTCATCCGTGACTAGCCAGTCCCAACCACACTCACCGAACTTCAGAGCTTCTTGGGCCTCGCCAATTTCTATCGTAGGTTTGTGCTGGGATTCTCTCATATCGCATGGGCCCTCAGCCAAGTAACCAGGGGTGGTGGTAAGGAAAAATTTGTGTGGAGCCTGTCCCAACAACAAGCCTTCGATGACTTGAAGAAGCATTTGTGCTCATCCTGGGTACTTTCATTACTGGACCTACAACATCCCTTTGAGATCGAGACAAACGCTTCAGCCTATGTTGTGGGCGTCGTTCTCACTCAACACAGCCACCCCGTGGCATATCATAGTGAGACAATATCAGATGTTGTCCGTAAGTACCCTACTTACGACAAAGAAATGTACTCCATTGTGCAAGCCTACCTCCAGTGGAGACATTACATTCTTGGGAAGGAGACAGTCATCCACATTGATCACAAACCACTACAGTTCATGCAGACCCAAGTAAAATTGCAGAATGACTGCCATCAGAAGTGGTCAACATACTTACAGCAGTTCCACCTCCACATCAAGTATAAAACAGGAAGTACCAACCGAGTTGTTGACTGCCTCAACTGACTTCTAGTCGTGACACTCACCATAGTGCTAGACTTTTGCGGCCACGAGACCTTCGAATGGCCCCACCTCTACGAGACAGACCATGACTTCTCCACCACCTACCAAATGTTGGGCGCCAATTCAGTGGTCACTAATTTCCATCTTCAGGACGGGTTGTTGTGTCGTTTGGGCCATCTTTGCATTCCATCAAGCGAGTGCGCAAAGCTGATTTGGGAAGCTCACTACAGTCGGGTGGCAGGACACTTTGGTGTCAAAAAGACAATTGCAGTGCTGCATAAACATTTCTACTGGCTGAAACTTCGACAAGATGTTAGCAAGTATAGCAGGTCCTGCACCACCTGTGTTATTGCCAAACCGACCACTAAGAAACAGGGCCTGTACACCCCTCTTCCTACTTCTCACAGGTCATGGGAATCCATCTCAATGGACTACATGTCGGGCCTCCCATCCACCAAGAGGGGAAATAACTGTGTTTTTGTGATTGTTGATCGCTTTTCCAAGATGGCGATTCTAGCCGCATGCAAGAAGAACATCACAACAGAAGCCACTGCCAAGCTCTTCTTTGAACGAGTATGGGTACATTTTGGGATTCCACAAACCATTATCTCAGATCGTGACAGTCGGTTCCTCAGCTCATTCTGGTCGAGCCTCTGGTCACTACTGGATACCAAGCTCACCAAATCCATTGCCTTCCACCCCCAGATAGATGGCCAAACTGAAGTCGTCAATCGGATGGTTGTACATATCATACGCATGTACAATTAAAAACACCCTCGCACATGGGATGAGAGTATTTCCTATGTCCATCATAGCTACAATCGAGCCTTGCATAGCTCAACTGGCCACAACCCCTTTCAGGTGGGGTTCTGATTCCAACCATTAGTCCCCATGGATGTTGCACTACCCCTGACGACCACCTCGGTCGACTCGTCCCCTTCTCCAACAGAATATGAAAAAGCCTTTTAGTTCATTGAGTGGATCCAACAAATCCACCAACAGGTTCAAGATATTCTACAGAAGTCTAATGCCAAGTACAAGCAGCACCATGATCAACATTAGGTGCCACATAAGTTTCAGGTGGGCGACAAAGTTTGGTTGCATTTGCAGAAAGAACGCCTTACAGAGCCCCATCAGAAGCTTCACCCACTCTGTTATGGGTTGTACACCATCACCAAGGCTGTGGGGGACAATGCTTTTGAGCTCAAAATCCCCCCCTTCCTTGGTCTGCATCCAATCTTCAACGTGGCTCTCCTTCGGCCATATTTCCCACCATTATTGGACACCTTAGAGATAGTAGAGCAGTTGACACCAACATATCTCAACCCTGACTGCATGAAACAAGCATCCAGTGATCAGATTGTGAACACACAGATCAAGGGAACTCGACAACAAAGGATCCATCTTTATCGAGTCATCAAAGCAAGACAACTCCTGCACCAAGGCAAGTGGCTCACTCGGGGCCAAATTCAACAAAAATTTCTTCATCTGATGGGGGAACTCAACACAATGGAGACCATTTCTTCCTAAGGAGGAAGGATTGATCTAAGTGGATATCGGTGGCCATCCACCTATTGCACTGGCTTGAAAAACAGTTTTCCACCTTAGTAGTTTTTCAGGTTCCAAACTTCTGGGGCCGTTTTGAGGCCCTAAACGATGTGTTTTGGGGATTTGGGGAGGGGACTAACAGAAGAATTGCCCTGAGCCAGTCGAAAATTTTTCTTCTCGGTTAGACCTTTCCAACGGGATATCGTGCACCTAAAATGAAGATCATATGCAAACGTTACGAGCCCAACAAGTTGATTTACTAACTTACCCAAACGGGGGCGGGCACATGACTTTTGGCGCTTCATCTCCTAGGGTTAGGTTTTTGGATGTCTGGGGTTTTTGACATTCATGTTTATTGTAAAAGGCCTTCAGAGCCTCATTGTAACCATCTTCTGGCGAATGAGCACAACCGTCACATCTCTTTTCGGAGATAAGCCACCACCATTCCAACAAGCTTGTTTTCTGCTGCATTTTACAGTTTCAACTTATTTCCTTATTGAATAGAAAACCAGTTTTACTGTATCTCTGTTATTTTGTGTTAAAAATCTTTTAATAATTTGTATTCATTTCGTTCTGCTCATAAAACCCGTATCATCCTCTTTCATTAAATTCCTAAATGGTAAATGAATATCATGCTTTAAACTCAACCATTGTCATTAAAAGATCTTTTCAGATCAACTGAATACCAAAGCACTTCAATAGATCCACATAGAAATATAGAAGAAACACTCTTTATTATAATAAAACCCTTGAGATAGGGAAACACCATACAATGGATCCTCTATTGTTCACTCAATGCCTCTTCGAGGGGGAAACCTCCCAATGAACTTCAACTCCAAATACAATGTTTCTCTTCGTATCCCATTACATTGCTCGAACCCCTTTATATAGTGCTACCATCACCTAAGAACATTCTAGAGAAGGAATTTTCTAGAAGCAAAACCTTCTAAGAAGTCCTCTTACACTTATTATATCTAACTACCATAATGGACCTTATTTAATAATATAGTGGACCTAGTCCACCTTACATTGAATGGCCTCCACTACCTCTCTAGTCACCTAACACCTAACAACGCTCAACCATAGCTAATATATGATGATCCTAATAAAATTGATGCAAAGCCAAAATATTAGGGGAAATTATCCTTCAAACACCTGTCAAAATTTAAATGAAGCAATGAAAATTCTTCCAAGGCAAACATGTGAAAGAAAATCTCTCGAAAAGTATCGCAACAAGAGAGAAAACTGAAGCGCAAATATGAGGATTATGGGAACTTGGATCGTTCTAGTTCTTCCTCAACGGATAAATCTCCAGGGATCTATTTCTCTCATAAAATCCGATATGAAATTAAGGGCTCCACAACCACAAGGATGGTCCTCTAAAGGGGAAACACTCAATGGTAAAAGCCTGGATAGAGGGGCAGGGTTTGGCGAAGAGGAGATGCAGATTAGTGACGAGATCAAAAGGTGGAGTACAAGTGTGTCCATAGGTCTGACATATGGTGGATAGCTCTGACACATGGATATAATTGAGGATATGATAAGATAAACATCATCTAACACGTGTCAGTGTGCCACTGTCTTTGGACAGATGATGAAGGTCCGAGACAAACGTCCCCTTAAAAGAACTTCTTCGACGTAATTATTAGCGAAGATCAAGTTATGGGAATGGGATATGAAAACAACATCAAACTCTACATAACACCCCTCGAACTCATGTTCCAAATCTTTACAATCACCACATGAATTGCACAAAGTTTAGAGAAAATGACTTCAAACTCAATTTAACCCTCCTTGAATTCGGCTTCAAAATCTTCACAGTAGATGACAAGCATTCAAACCACAAGCCTCAAAAAGCTTCAAGCTTCATAATCTGTAAGCAAGCAAGACAAATACATATTAGACTCCTTTTTGCAAAATGAGGAATTCAGGAGCCCATATGGACAGAGAAGGGTGAAAACACGTGAAAAGATAAGATTGGTTGATTGTTGTTGAATAGACGACAAATTTTTAGAGGCTTTGGACAGACGACGAAGGCCTTTAGGGGAATCACCTCTTAAAGAACACTTTCAGTGTAATAAGTAGGTGGGAAAAAAGATTAGAATCAAATGTAGGCTTGGGATAGAGGGCATTCAAATCATTCCATATTAGCAGAAATTTAATGAAGGAATATTTATTCAATTGATAATTTGTATTAGTAAATTGTAATTTTGATTATCTAGTTAGATTCACAGTTTTGAAATTACTCTGAAATTGTAGTTTTGATTATCCGGGTAGATTCAAAATTTTGAAATTAATATGAAATTGTAAGTTTGCAATTATACTATGTGTAATTTTAGAAATAGTTAAACAAATTAAAATTTTACAAATTAGCTGAACCGAAAAATCCGGTTGAACGCATAAATCAAATGAAATTTTAGTGGACAAATTAAAATTTTACAAATTAGTTGAACCTAAAAATCCGGTTGAATGGAAGAATCCAATGAAATTTTGGTGGAATGAAGAAAAAAAACAACCCTGATGTCCCCGTATCCCACGATTCCTATGCACGCCATGTCATAATCCCACGCTTCCTATGCACGCCATGTCATAATCATCACAGCGATTCTTTCCATGTCATAATCATCATTTCCAGCTGTCCTTTTGATCACGCTCCTCCATTTCACGGTTTCATCTTCACCGTCCATTTAGCCCTGTCCGCCTTTAAATTCATTTAGCTTCACCTTCGATCAACCAAATTCTTTTAGCTCTCTCCCATGATCCCTTCATTGTGATGGGAGAAGGGTTGGGAAAATTAGAAGCCATAGAGCACGCCCAGGGAGATAGAGAGTCTACACAGGTTTGCCGATCGGCTGTCGAGTACGCCCAGGGAGATAGAATCTCACACAGGTTTTGAGTTTTCGTTTTTATTTTCTGCGTCTTACGTTTGTTTATAGTTCGACTAAAAACGTTCAGGGATTAGGGTTTACTTTGCATGTGGAACGCTAGCAGGCAGTATTTTTGGCAATTATTCGTGTGGATATTTTCATCGCAGACTACAGAGGCCATATGATTATATTTCATCGGTGTTCTCTTTACTTAATTTGGCCTCTTGTCCTTTCTGTTTTCATTGTTTATTCATATTTTTATATACAATAAGATTGAATCTCTCAGGAGGCCAGGTTTGCCGATCGGGTGTCCAGTACGCCCAGGGAGATAGAATCTCACACAGGTTTTGAGTTTTCATTTTTAATTTCTGCATCTTACGTTTGTTTATAGCTTGACTAAAAGCGTTCAGGGATTAGGGTTTACTTTACAAGTGGAACGCTCGCAGGAAGTATTTTTGGTAATTATAAAATAGCATCATTCGTGTGGATTATTCATCACAGACTACAGAGGCAATATGATTTTATTTTATCGGTGTTCTCTTTCGCTGATTTACTCTCTTCTACTTTTTGTTCCCTTTGAATATTTATATTTTCTTTTTCTATTACCTTATTTAATTAGCTATATACTACTCTGATAGCTTTGGATGAGGTGTGGATTGGGGATGGAGTTTTCTCTACAGTTGCGGATGCAGGCAATTGGTTCATTCGGTTTATGGAGACCCACACGTCATATGTTTGTTTCCATCTGTTTTTTAGCTTTTTTCCCAGTTCAATCTTTTTTGAGTTTTCATTGAATCGTTTTTTTAAATTGCTATCACGTTTTCATGTAATCTCACTTTGTTTGTTTAAAGTTTTGGATTAATCGACCTGCTCGGCAATCCACGGCATTTTTTCAGGTATTTGCTTTAAGAAATACCTGTAATTCGATATGTTTCTGTAAAAATTATTGACATATTTTTGGTATTTGCTGTAAGAAATACCTGTAATTCGATTTGTTTGAGGATGTTTTCCGTTTAAGTAAAAATTATTGACATATATTTGGAATTGAATTTTGGAGGGTTTATATGTGCAGGAAATTTACTTAAATATTGACGCTAAGTTGATTGTTTAACTCGTTTTTGAACCTGATTCATTTTCAGCCACCTTTGTAGAACTTCATCTGTAAATGATTTTAATTTTCCATTTTTCTAGGGATTTTGATTATGTTTAAAATTTTACTTTATGAAGAAACGCGACCTTTTAGTGCCGATAACAGGATCGCCGCGCCTCGTGATTCTGTAAGTAATTTGGAATTTCTGATTTTCTAATGTAATTATCCGGTGGAAGGGATTTTGATTATGTTTGGCCCTTTACTCCTGATAACAGGACCGCTGCCCCTTATTTTTTGAATGATGTAGTCTCTTCATTTTTTAAATTTTTTTATTTAGATGGTTTACTTGTCGTTTAATGGCAGGAAATTTGAGAGCCCATCCATGACAGAAATCGTAAAGGGGAGCCCATCCATTATAGAAAACATGAAGTCATACAATGGGTTTGATGTTAAGTATTTGTTGAGGCAGTTTCATTTCGTGGTTAAGTATTGCAGGTGTATAGATAACCGATCGGATTTTTAGATTGCTTAATTGTCGTTTAATGGCAGGGATTATGAGAGCCCATCCATTGCGGAAAGCTTACTGGCGATAAGTCATACAAGGAGTTTGTGATTTAAGTATTTGTTGTGGCTGTTTCATTTAGTGACTAAGTATTGCAGGTGTATAGATGTAGTTCTGTTTTTCAACGTATGGGATTTTTGGTGTTTTGTATCACTTTTAGTGAATTTGGCATTTTTTTCATCTGCTAGATGGTTCGGCTGAGTACTTCAGGGTGTTTCTTATGGCTCTTGTCCTCCACGATCTGCAGCTGTATGGTTTCTGACTTGAAGTTACAGATGTAGTTCTGTTTTTCAACTTATGGGATTTTTGGTGTTTTGTATCACTTTTAGTGAATTTGGCATTTTTTTCATCTGCTAGACAGTTCGGCCGAGTACTTCGGGTGTTTCTTATGGCTCCTGTCCTACACAATCTGCAGCTGTATGGTTTCTGGCTGGAAGTTGCAGATGGTACACTGAAATAGTTTTCAGTAGGTCGTCTTGAAACACTTTTCAGTAAGCGGGGTGAGATTTGGTGCCAAAAACATCATTCAAGAGGTTTGTTATTAAGGGTTTCTTAAGTTTTCGAAAATAACAGATAGGTACCCTTGTGCTTTTGTCCACAGAATTGTGTATAGGTGCAAAATTGTATGAATCAATAGGAACAAGAGGAGGAATAAGGTTGATGAATACTTCTGAATCGATCTTGTTGTATTCGTACAGTAATCTTGAATCTTACACTTTGCATTAGGTGTCTCTTCCATGTTGAGTAATGGGTTACAACGACTATTGAAAATATAGGTTTTGTAAATAGAAGATGGCATCTATTCTTCCTCTGCAGATAAGTTGAAGAGATAAGAAGCCATGCGTTGGCCAGAATAGCTATATGGAAGCTCTTAATTGAAAACAACAACGTTTACTTAATATACTCAACGGGGAAAGCTGAAATTTCGGGTTGTAGATAAATCTCGTCAGATTTCTTATAGTAAGCTAGGTTATAATTTTTGGCTTTTTATTATGATTTTGAAGGTGTAATCATTTGTGATGTACAGAGTGTGCAAGTATCTAAAAGTGGTCATGCTGTTGAGTCCCAAGTCCCTATATCGATCCATTGCTTCTATCTCGCTTTAATTGTTAAGGCTGGAATGTTTGCTTCGGGTTGCATTTTGTAAAAGTCCAAACTTTTAGCAGATGTGGCAGCATCGAGTTGTCAATGAAGTTGCAGACTATTCAGCATTAATTGAGTCATCAATAGAGTTGCCCACAACCGGTTGTTTGCAATTTCTTTGGACAGATTTCAGAGCGGCCTTTCGTACTATTATTTACACCTCGGATTTAATATCTCTTGAAACTTGATAGAGGCTCTTGGCTGTATTACATTTTTCTCTCCGATGGACTTTTGTGCCGTGTTTCCTGTTTTTGTATTTCTTCAAGCAGGCGTGTCTGTCTTTTTCTGGTTTACCTACAGGCGAGCATGGCTGTATGGGATTGTTTTCACTCCTGGCTTTCGCTTGTGCATTGACCATGATTTTCAACATTTATGGATATGGTCTTCAATGCTTCAGAGTGGTTCTTAGCTCTATGGCAATGGACTTTTGTGCAACGTGTCATGTTTGGGTATTCCTTCAAGTGAGCGTGTCTGTCCTTTTCATGTTTTCAGTCAGCTATGGGAGGTGCATTACTATCAGATTGCAGGGCACTTTGATGAGGAAAAATAGCATCACAGTACAGAAGTTCTTCCACTTTCTTCTACTTCTAACCAAAGCTCACTTTCTTCTACTTCTAACCAAAGCTCACTATCTACTAGCAGATCGGCGTTTGTGCAATATATGTTCTGTTTGTCTTTTACCTTCTCGTCTTTCAGGGGAGTGTGAGAAGATGATATGGGAGGTGCATTATTATCAGCAGATTGCAGGCTTTACCTTACACGTGAAACACTCGCAGGCAGTCTTTTTGGCAGTTATAAAATAGCATCATTCGCGTGGATTATTTTCGTAGCAGACTACAGAGCCCATATGATTATATTGAATTTGAGAGCCTATCCATTACAGAAATCATAAAGGGGAGCCCATTCATTACAGAAAACATAAAGTCATACAATGGGTTTGTTGTCAAGTATTTGTTGCGGCAGTTTCAGTTAGTGGTTAAGTATTGCAGGTGTATAGATAACCTATCGGATTTTTAGATGCTTTACTTGTCGTTTAATGGCAGGGAGTCTGAGAGCCCATCCATTACGGAAAGCTTACGGGGGAGAAGTCATACAGGGGTTCATACATGGTTCTTGTGGTTTTAAGTATTTGTTGTGTCCCTTTCATTTAGTGTCTAAGTATTGCAGGTTAAGATGTAATTTTGTTTTTCAACCTATGGGATTTTTGGTGTTTTGTATCACTTATAGTGATATGGCAATTTTTTCATCTGCTAGACAGTTCGGCTCTGTACTTCAAGGTGTTTCTTATGGCTCCGGTCTTCCCCAATCTACAGCTACACCTGTATGGTTTCTGACTGGAAGTTGCAGACGGTACACTAACATAGTTTTGACGGGTGTTCCTGAAACACTTTTCAGTAGGTGGGGTGAGCTTCGTGGCCAAGGCATCATTCAAGAGGTTTGCCATTAAGGGTTTATTAAGCTTTCGATAATCACAGATATGTACCCTTGTGCTCTTGTCCACAATTGTATTTTATAGGGGCCAAGATTGTATGAATAAATCCTGTAAGCTTAGGAACAAGAGGAGGAATAGGGGTGAGATTACTTCTGAATTGTTTTTGTTGTATTCGTACAGGAAGCTTATGCTTTGCATTAGGTGTCTCTTCCATGTTGAGTAATGTGTTACAACAGCTATAGGTCTTGTAAATAGAAGATGACATCTATATTTTCTCTGCAGATAAGTCGAAGAGAAAAGAAGCCATTCGTTGTCAAGCTTTAGCTATATGGAAGCTCTTAATTGAAAATCAACAACGTTCTGTAATATCGTTAATGGGGAGAAAACTGAAATTTAGGGTTGTTAAATCTCATCATAATTCTTATAATAAGCTATGTTATAATTTTTGGATTTTCGTTTTGATTCTGAAGGTGTAATCGTTTGTGATGCACAGAGTGTGTTACAAGGAATATTTTAAGTATCTGAAACAGGTTATGCTGTCGAGGCAAGTAGATCATTTTGAAGCAGCAAATCAAATGATATTTATGCGCTGATTTTGGAACTAAAGCCAGTGGAAAATAGTTTTAATGATCTACCGTATACCATTTAATCGATCACCTGTGAAAGGTCTCGTGGATTTTCAACAGCTGAATTGTGCCATCATCAGATGATATAATCCAGCGCTTTTTAAAATCCTGGGCGAATGTACCGTGGTTTATAATAGACTTCAAACAGTAGATGCTCTGTATTTGTATATGTTGGTACACTTTGTACCTCGGATTTAATCTCTCTTGAAACTTGAGAGTGGCTCTTGGCTGTATGGCATTGTGTTCACCTATGGTGTCCGCTTGTGCATTGACCATGGTCTTCAATATCTCTGGACATGGTCTTTCAATACTTCAGAGTGGCTCTTGACTGTATTACATTCTTCTCTTGGATGGACTTTTGTGCAGTGTGTCCTGTTTTTGTATTCCTTCAAGGGGGCATGTCTGTCTTTTTCTGGTTTTCCTTCAGGCGAGCATGGCTGCATGGCATTGTTACCCCTGGCATTCGCTTGTGCATTGACCATGGTTTTCGACATCTCTGGACATCTCCAAGATACTCTTTTGTGCAAATGTGTCATGTTTTGGTATTCCTTCAAGCGAGCATGTCTGTCCTTGTTTTCATTCAGGTGAGCATGAGAAAATGATATGGGAGGTGCATTACTATCAGATTGCAGGGCAGTTTGACGAGGAAAATAGCATTACACTACAGAAGTGTTTCCACTTGCTTCTACTTAACCCCAAAGCTCCCTATCTATTAACAGATATATCAAATTGTCTTTCTCACCCTAGCTGTAGTGTCTTTCTTTAAGTGGCTCTTAGCTGTATGGCATGACTTTCATCTTCAAGATGGATGTTTGTGCAATATATGTTGTGTTTTAGTATTCTTTCAAGCAAGTCTTTCAGGGGAGTGTGAGACGATGATATGGGAGGTGCATTATTATCAGCAGATGGAGGTGCATTATTATCAGCAGATTGCAGGGCTTTTTGATGGGGAAAATCTTCAACAACACACAGAAGTGCTTCTACTTCTACATATACTAATTGAAGCTCAGCATATATATCAAGTTGTATTCCTCACCGTAAGTGTAAAGAAATGAATGAATTGGTATTTTATTCGCCTCTGACTTCCTTTTTTGGCATTGACCATGGTCTCCAATACTTCAGAGTGGCTCTTGGATGTATGACATGGTTTTCAGCTTCAAGATGGACACTCTTCAAGCGAGCATGTCTGTCTGTTTTCTGGTCTTCCTACCGGTGAGCGTGAGAACATGATATTGGATGGGCATTGAAATCAGATTACAGGGACTTTGATGAGATAAAATAACATAATACTACAGAAATGTTTCTTCTTCCATCTACTTCCAGTAACCAAGGCTTACCATGATGTTAGAAGATGTATCAAATTCAATCCCTTGCCCTATAGGAGTAATGAAATGATTTGAGTTCTCCCCTTCCTCTTAGGGCTTAATATGATGAATTCAGATTTGTTGCAGATCTACCAGTCATTGTGGTGTTTCGATTGAGAACTCAGGCATATAAATGTATCAAACATGGGCCATTCTTGTGTCCCCTCTTTGTACCCTTTCAATCTATCATGGCCCCTCTTTGTACCCTTTCAAACTAGCATGTCTTCCTCAGGCGAGCATCACTTTCGTCCATGATATATCAGATGTTATCACTTTCGTCCATGATATATCAGATGTTAGCAGATATTCCACCCCTACGGTGAGTGTAATATACTGAATTCGCCCTATAGGCGTAATGAAATGATTTATGATCTCCCTCTCCATCTTAGGGTTTAACATTATGAACTCAGATTTACTGTAGACCTGCCAGTCATTATGGTGTTTTGATTGAGAACTCAGGTATAGAAAAGTATCAAACATAGGCCATTCATTTGCAATATGGCCCCTCTTTGTACCCTTCCAATCTAGCCTGTCTTATCCAGGCAAGCGTCACCTTCTTCCACACTATCAGATGTTAGCAGATATATCAGGTGTAGCAAAAATAGCAGCAGATGTTCCACCCCAATCCGGGGTGTAATATAGTGAATTGGGATCTTCTTCTGCCTCCACAGGCATCATGTAATGAATTTGAATTTCAGACCTTGCTGATCATTATGGTGTATTCATCAAGAACTTGGTGGTGCTACAAATGTATCTGCACCTGCGGTCATTTAGAAACTGTTGGAAAATTATAGTATTATTGTCGTATTCTAAATAAAATACACGGAGATTGGTTTGTTCTGTTTGTTGAAGAAACCAATATTGTTTTGAACATAATAGTTTCATTTTGAATGTCACTTTAAGAGCAATACATATTTTTTGAATGTCGCTTTAAAAGAGTAATACATAGATATATTTTTTGAATGTCACTTTAAGAACAAAGAACTTTTATGGTAGTCATATAAAGGTGACCTAGTAATAGAGGTAGCGATTTGTTGAATCAAGATGAAGTTGATGTCCCAATTTCCCAGATTTAATCTACGAAAAGGCAATCATCCGACATTGACACATTTGTTCACAGATAAAAAACCTAAACTTCATGAAAAGGGGTAATTTCTGATTGTTTTTTCCTCGATTTGGCTCCCGCTCTCGAGTTGCATTTGGATCTTAGTCACGGTGGTTTCACCTCATTGACATTGAGAACACTTGCTTCATGTTCTTAAGTTCTTGCTTCACATTAGTTAAGTTACTGTTGGTACAGTTTGCAACTCCAAAACAAGGATCCGACACCTTGTTTTGAACAAAATCATCCAGAATACACCACGTATCCATACAGTTATTACATATAACCAATATTTCCCGGTTGGGGTTGGTGCAGGCGTTGACAATGGAGCTCTCTTCCACAGAATTAATGATCAAATATACCTGCGATCTCAGAATCTCAATATCTATTCCATTTGCGGACGTAACATTAATATATGGTGGATTAACTACTAAAACAATCATATTATAAAATAATATCTATTACTATCATACCCACCACCAGAATCCAAAGATTGACTCCCACCACCAGAATCCAAAGAGTGAGCAGAATACAAAGAGTGAGCAGAATCAACAGAGTGAGTCCCTCCATGATGTGACATTGTCACGTTTTCGATTGGTTTACGTAGTGCTGGCTTTTTACGATCTGTACGGGGTGGGAGTGGCCCAATTTGCTACAGTTCGGGCCCCTCCACCAGATGAGTATTTTAAGCCTATTTTCTACTTTGAAAAGCCCACCCACCCGGCACTTCATTCATACAGACCATTTATTAGGGATAATCATAACCTAAGTGGTTTTCGCTTCTTCCCGTTCTTGTTTCTCACTCTTTCCCGGGTAGTTCCCAATGTTCGTCTGATGGGACCCACATCTAGAGACCTTGCTGAAAGATATGAGGGGTGCTGAAAGGCACTATTCACATTAGTTAAGTTATTTTGTTGATCTTTTATTATTATTAATAATAATATTTTGTTTTTAAGGTCACGGCTAAGCCACATCAAATTGGTGCATGAGACCTCTTTGTTTGTGGGACAAGGGATTTTTTTCATTTGTTGCTCAATCTTGTATAGTTGGAATTGTTTTTAACTTTACGTTGCCTTCTCTCTAATCCAAACATGTACTCTTGAATGAGATTGATCATTTCTATTATATTTACAGGGCTTTGAATGCATTTGCATTAAATTGATTTCTTTCATTTGTTGCTTCAATCATGTCAGAACTAGGTTTCTCTTTGCATGCTTTGAATTCGACCCTTTCTAAATAAGTTATTAGCCTTTTTTAAACAAGTTATTATCCTTCGTCGGTGCCTCTCTCCAATCTAAACATGTAGCACTCTTGAAAGGGATCAAAGGATTGATTGTTTCCACGAAACCTATGTTGAAGACAAATGCAAGCTATAATATGCATTCTTGTGTTACTAGATTTATAGAATTTCTCCCTCTATCTCTGGCCTCAAGACTATTGATTTTGTAGGTCTGTCCTTTTGGATATATCCATTCTCTCTTTTAAAGGAGGCTACCTGTGACGAGATCCACCTGTCCACTCTCAATGCTTGGCTTTTGCTTACCCCACCCATCCTCCGTGCTTGGTTATAGTTTCCAATCCATGATCACTTTTGTAAAATTTGGTCTATATCAGTTGGACTGATCTTATCGCCTCGCATGAGGGTTTTGTGGCCAATGACCTGTTTTAAGTTATTAATCCATCTGTCCACTTCTGCAATCTCTTCTTCTTAACTTAAAACTTTTCGTTTTCTTGTAATGCCACTACCCCATTATGTCAACCAAATTGACATTTTCGCTTGACTTTTTTTTTCCAATGATCGATATTGATTTGGTGGAAGAATTTTTTTTGGATTCAAGGTACATGCAATTGTGGATGTATCTTCTTTGATTTTGCGCTTCACAAATTCTACCAATTGCTTCTTGGCTATCTAACTTGATGTTATTTTGTTATCCCTTTCAATCTTCTTCCTTATTCCATATTCCAATGTGAATATATTATGTTCTCCATTTCAACCTTCTTCCTTGTTCCATATTCCAATGTGAATATAGTTGTTATTGGAGATGAACATGTAAATGGTTATATTGTTGTATACTTGGGTTATTAGGTGAGGGTATTGAGATTGATTTGACGAGATATTTCATTTTATTGTGATTCAACAATTCCACACATTGCATTTTGGCTTTTTGCTTCAATGTTAGTTCTTTATCTTTTGGATCTCTCTTATTCCAAGGTAAATATTGTTATTATGGAAGATGCATATATAAACATATGATATGGGTGGTTGTATATTCGGGTTGATTCTAAGGTCAATAATTCCACACATTGCATACATTGCATTTGGGCTTTTTGCTTCAATCTTACTTTTTCTATTATTATGGAAGATGCATATATAGACATATGATATGGTATGTGGTAGTATATTTGGGTTAAAAGAAATTTCTTCTATTTTTTGAAGGAGTTATTTTGTATCTCATCTCATCTTCTAGTGTATACATTATGCTATTTTAAGGATTTGATTCATATTTGTCAAAGAATTGAGGACCATTGGATGCAAGGAAAACAATCCAACCGTGGAGCAAAAAGCCATTGATATCACTCTAGGCTCCTAAAGGTTTGAAGCAATTAGGGTTGTTGGATGGAGGGTAATTGGATCCCGAAATTTCATGGCCATCTCAACCATCATATGAGGTTCTTGGATCCGAGGGTTGAAGATGCATTTGAATCATATTTATAAGAGTCTATAACATGAAGGTGATATAGTAACATGGGTAGCAATTTGTTGAATACATATGAAGCTAAGCACCCCAATTCTATAGATTTGAGCTACAAAAGTGTCCACATTAACACATTTAAGATATTTGTTGCCATTGACAAACTTTCATGGTGTCCAAAGGCACTTTCTACAATCGAAGGGAATGAATAAAAAAATATTTGGTAGACTCGCAATAAAAATTAGGAAAGATTTATATTAAATTTGGCAAACATAAATACAATTACTAAGTAGATTCATATTAAATTTTACAACCGAATATCGAATAGATTGTAACATCCTTTCCCATATGTCAACTCAATGTAATCTTTTAAAAAATTAAAATAAAGTAATAAAAATAATAATGCTATTACAATAAACTACTGAAGTTAGCCCACCAAGCTATGAAGATTTGGCTTGTTATCTGCATGATGAGAAGTAAAGAAAGAAAATATATTAATGTCCTTGCACACCAAGCTATGAAGATTTAGCTTGTTATCTGCATGATAAGAAAGAAAGAAGGAAAATATATTAATGTCAACAAATGACCAAATTAGGTCAATGGGACTCGAAAGTATGTACATTTGTTGTTTGGATGATCAAAGACTTTTCCTATACAATGAATAGAGTGTTCAAAATAGCCACAAATATCTAATTTGCTCCTCTCTTATTGGGATTTGGCAATGCTTGAGAGTTTCTGTCTTGTTCACTCTTCAGAAGCTTTTGTATAGCATTGTGTTTTAGGCTACAATTAGATATATGTTTGCATTTTGTGTTGTGTGGGGATGACGTACATCACTAGTGGTTGGTCAAGACTCAAGTCTTTGATTCTGTAGATTATTCTGATTTTATTTCAGAATTAGTAGCTCTATGGAAGAGGATATAAGGTCCACTGTATATATCTTTTTAGTTTGATTTTTATTTTTGTAAATATTTTTCTCTAAATGAAAAAAAAAATTTTCTACATTTGTACCTTTTAAAGGGAGGAATCATGTGCATTTCTATTCTTGGAACTATCCATCTTTATTGTTGGTTAGTCTTAGTAGTCTTTGCCGAAGGCGTAGAGGGACTACAACAATCAATAATTTGTTGACTTCATATTAATATGTCCTTTGATTATAAATTTTCGCATCATCTCTATTGTTTGAACTATAGAACTAAAAACATTATTTTCTATATAATAAAAAAAACCTTATATGTCATTGTCTCAAGGCTTATTGCCAACTTAGCTATTGTTTGAAAGTGGATTAATGCTAGCATTAGTTTGAATGTTTGTATTAGCATTTTTTGCTAGCTAAATCTATCCTAAGTTTCGTTCATTATAAATATTATTATGTTTGTTGTTGCGGTGTCCACCCGCTATAGCTGCACTGTCCAACTATAGTTTGGATGCAGGATCCCTTAGCACACGCTATGGCTGCTCCATCCAGCTGTAATTTGCATGCATGATACGTCAAGCTATTAAAGCAAAAGAAACAACCAAGAAATGGAAGCATGGAAGCATGTTCTCTGCAACTGGAAGCCTTTTCCGCATCCCCTTCCTGTCGTAACTATTGTTGGATGACCTCTACTTTCTCTTGCCGCTCTTAGCTCTCCAGTCGTTCGAGAATTTTTAGCTGAATGGTCTTCACCAGCCTTATTAAGCCCACCCTTCAATTCTGATAACAACTTCCCCCAACTGGCTAAATATAATGTTCATCATAGTTTGCTTATTCTTTGGGTTCTTCGGGACAAATTTTGGGTTTCCATGCCTCTGCTGAATAATTTGCTGTAAAAGTTCCATGGCTTTTGTGTCGAGTGTCCGTCATTTTGTAGTTTCTATGAATTTTTTCTTGTTTGAATGTTTCTTCATGGAAATAGATGAATATCGTGGAGATTTTATTTAAATTTCTTTGCATCAGTTTTCCATTTTCAATTGTTTTTAGAGTTCTATAGATTTTGAGCGAATTGTCCGGTATTTTGTGTTGCTATGGATTATTTTGTATTTTAATGTTTTGATCATGAGATGGAGTATGTTTCTTTTCATGGAGATTTTCAAGTGAGATATTTTGAAAGTATTATTTACAGTTAAAATGTATTTGTCAATAAAAATTTAGAGTCCATTGCCAATTATTTTCTTTTCTATAGAGTATTCGGTTTTCTTGATGTTCAGAGTGCTAGGATTTCATGGTAAATATATCAAATGTCATAAAGCTCCTCAGCAGACC
>CBVK0101805574.1:7243-18352 GCA_900067695.1 Picea abies | reverse complement strand
CATATTCTCCATATAAAAGATGGAAACTCGAACAACGACAAGGAAATGGTATTGTTTTCCATACCCTTTTTTTTCTTCTTTAATTTTCTTTTGTCCTTTGCTTTGATATGCTTATATATCTCAGACATCTTAGATAACTATTAAATTGTTCCATGGTGCAGCTACAATTGTTCGACACCTATGAAGATTTATTTTCCTCAATGGATCAACAATTGCATAAAGGGCAATTTCCAATTATGTTTTTCAAAAACATAACGAACAAAATAGATGTTAAAGAAAGGATCTTTTGCACAACCCAAGCAACATTTCTAACAAAATTGTGAACAAACATAGTATAGGATCTCAAGAAACTAACTAGCTCCACAACTGTTGTACATATACATATACACCTCCAGGAACGATTTACACCAAAAAAAATGCCTTCAACAGATTTGGGCATCTTTTTTGTTGTACACATATATATTATATTATTTAATATATTACCTACTATGTTCATCTATGCAAATTGAGGGTGTTCTAGTTGTAGAAAATGCCTACTCGACCCCCTTTGAGCATGTATGTACCAATTGAAATTCTCTTTCTTCTGTCTCTGCGTTCATAAATGATGGCACAATTGATTGTATATGATGTGCTGCAAAATTCCCTTACATATATAGTCATTGCATTAACGTTGTCATTTGAACCCTCAACAACACAATTGTACATTGTACAATTAGAAAACCTGTATTGCAAGATGTTCTTCCTGGGTTGAAAGAATTGGCTTATGAAATATACCTTCATAAAAAGGAAAAGACGGTCTACATGCTACGTGATTTCCGTGTCCATAGAAAATTTACCTTAAATGAGGATAATGTGATACTACAGATCGGCTAAACCCAAAAAATAAAAAAAATTGCATATAATGCATTGAAAAGAAATAAAATAGTGTGATATGTTTTTATCCATGTTACGCAATCAAGATATGAATAAAGTTTTCCACTACCATGGCAAAGTGAACTAGACACGCATAAGATTGTTGAGTCCAGGAATGAAAAGCATGAGGAAAAACCTCATACAAAGTACCCAATTGTCAATAAATCAGGTCCATCGTTTGAGATGTCAAAATGGATTTCTCTTCTGAATAGAGTCATCAAGCATTTTTTATAATATTGCAAATTCTGCATTGTCCAAAGTCCATTAAGTTAAATGTTGACCATTATTTCCAAAACTAGTAATGTTGGAACATTGTCAGGTCAGCGTGATCATGGTTTATAGTAATATCAGAACCAAAGTTTCATAGTGATCTTGGTTCATACTAATATAGAAATCAACAAATTTGTTGATGCCCATTTGAGATTTTGGTTATAGAAGGGATACAGTGCCCATTCCTTGTTGATTTTTGCTTGTGTTGTGTTTGTCAAACTTTTGATCATGTGCTTCGGTGTTGTAGTTCAAGGTTCTCATGGGCCTAGTTTTTGGATTATGATTGGGGTGTTGTAGTTCAAGGTTCTCATGGGCCTAGTTTTTGGATTATGATTGGATAATAGATTCAAGATATTAACACTTTTTCTATAATCTTAAAGAATATACAGGACCTTCCTTGCATTTTAATGCAGGCTCTATGGAGCAAATGTAATATGTACTTCAGTTAACTAGTTTTGCTTGATTAATGAAATTACCAGATTCATTTTTTGGAAATATTTTGAAAAACAAAAAGATATATGCTAGCTGAAGTGAAATGGAAATATGCTATCAATCACACACAAAAAAAAATAAATCAAGTTCGACATTTTTATACTTGCGCTCACATTGACAGTACAATAACTTTATTTCAACAAATTGTTGGGCCCTTCATTTTTTAGAAGGAATCACACAAGTTTTGACTAAGCACGAGTTGCACAAACTCCATTAGAGGCTGGGACAAAGAGCAACAGAAAGCAGTTGCGGAAGTCAACGCAACGCCAGCGAAGCAACAAACAATTGCAGCAAAACAAGAAAGCATGCAAACCGAGAAGGAAGACACAACCCAGCTATATATAGGACCGAACACAATTGTAAAAGGGTTCGTTCATCTGTTCGTGCATTAGTTCATGAGCTGGTTGGCTGGGTTGAGTCGAGTTAGGTTGGTCAGAGTCGCCAGGTTTTGGGATTAATTGTTGATAATTGTTGTAAGTTTAAGGAAGACAATTTCGAGTTTGTAATGAATTGGACCTATTAGTTGGAGAATAGAACTCACGCATACAGAAATACACCATATATATATATATATATATATATATATAAACTAGACTCAATATTACATGGTAAGGCCCACAGGGCCTGGCTAGCCCCAGCCTAATTACATTTTGACTGGCCTCCTCTCCCAATGTTCGTAGGCTACATATAATAGAACAAATACACAACGATCAAATCATGGAAATATTTGATCTATCTTCAACCAAATTGTTAATATCTCTCAAAACAACAAACCCTATTTGTTTTACACAAATTCAAAGTAAAACTGCTTCTCCTACCACGTTGCACTTTATAGAATCTTCGAGATTTTAGATTTGGTTTTGGGGGTTTTTGCTACTGCATCACTTGTTCTCAAATTGACCACGCAAAAGATAGATGGCTCTTTCTCCTTCTTATTCGTCCTTATATAGAATCCATGCATGATAAAGATATTGATCCCTAGGATCCACTTGTCATTATGTAATTATTTCTTTATCTTACTTTTTCTTTTCCCATAAACTTATTTTATTTTTTAGTTTTTTTCCATAAATTATCTTTACTTATTTTACCCCTTTTTTTCTTTTCTTACACAAATATTTGTTTTTAAGTACTTATATGATCCCTTTATGATAATTATTATACTTCTTTATTATTATTATTATTTAATTAATTAATAATAATATGGGGCATGACATACTCCCCCCCTTCAAGGAACTTTTTCTCGAAGTTAACTTATGTATCTTCCACGTCACCCTATGTTAAACTAGTATAAGGCCACCAACCATAGAAGGCATCGAAAACTCCCAAGAAGCATGAGCAACACTCTAGCAATTCTTCCCAACTTTTAGAACCATGATTTAATCCTCTCAGTCTATCATAGCTCTAAGGCACCAGACCTCATCTTGGTTTATCAAGGCTCTAAGGCACCAGACCTCATCTTGGTCTATCAGGGCTCTAAGGAATCAAACCAATGCAACTCGGTCTATCAAGCTTCTAAGGCACCAGACCAAGGCATCTTGAAAGGTTGGACCAAAATCCCTCCTTATACTCCCTCGAATACACAACCCCAGGCATCAAATTTCAGTACCACAAATCCACTAATGAGCAACACTACAGTCATTCTCTAGACTTTGACATCACAACTCCACGGGCGAGCAACACTCTAGCCATTCTTTGGACTTTAGCATCACAACTCCAATACAAGGCATAAGGATTAATGACATAAGTAGTTGATTGAGTTGTCCCCAACCCATAAGATGTTGCTTGTAAATATTCTCCTTTGTGGTTATGGACTCTCATTCGATCATCAAATAAACTGGCCCTCTTGACCCACTGGTGGATAATTTGACAATCATCACCTCACAACATGCAACCAATGCATTAATTATAATAATATCAAAATCTCAAAGAAAAAATCCACATGCTAACTTTCGCATGTCATCGTGAGAATACAACATCATAAAACATATTATCATAAAATATTTTCATGCAATTACATCATGTCATCACATCAAGAAATATTATCATAATAAATATAACCTCGACACATATTTATCAAAGACATAGTCTTTCATCAACATAATCAATGGAACCACATAACAACATATGTAAATACCATAGGGCTTCTTAAGATAGCATGACATCATGAACATAATAATTATCTCAACACATAACGCAGACAAAGCAATAAATACCATGAACATTCTTATCATGGTTCGTAGCAAAATCAAGCCACTAGCTTTATACCACGAATACCAATTATTACATCTAAGCAAGAATTATCATCAAAACATCCATCTAGTGCATCGATCAGTTTGGTTAAGTTTGTCAGCCCAAGCTAACTCAACAAAGGATCATTAGTATTATGAGTGACATGTGATCATCCCAATGTCAATTGTTTCTTGATTATCATTTCCTCTTCTTTCAATAGGAAAGTCGACATTTTACGGCATGTGTATAGTCACCTTATCAATGTGTTAAAGTTTTTGTATATTTTCCTTGTTGACTTTCACATGAACCCCTATCATCTAGAACAACAATCTCTAGTCATTGACATACAAGCTTCTTAATCTTCAAACTAGGTGTGTACTCTGCAAGTTCTTAATTACATCATATGATACTTAATGAGGTGTTTTTTTACAAACCTGAGTATGTTAAAATCCAACAATATATGAACAATTTGTGTCAATTTGTGTCTTGCACAAATTGTGCATGTTTTATTGACAAGGGAAAGGTGACACATAATGATTAACAAATGCATCATGTGATACTTAATGACAGATTTTTTTGACAAACCCAAGTTTGTTGAAATCCAATAATGTATGGACAAATACAAAAAAAAATGTTTTCATAAATAGTGGTTTTTTCATAAATAATGCATGTATTATTGAGAAAGGTAAATTTGTCATTTTTGTTGGTTGGTAACATTATTATTATTATTATTATTAATACCAGACACTCAATAGAATAATAGAATAAATGAAAGTTTTCTCTATACAATTTATCATTTATAAGTTTGTCATTTAATCCTAGGTGGATACTAGGAAACCCTTTGTAGGGGCTTCACTAATGAATAAGTTATCTCTAAATAAATTAAGTGTGATTCATGTCTAGTTGATGTCATTTATATAAACTAAAGGTTAATAATTCTCTCAAAGTCAAAAATACCTGACTATGTAAGCTAACTAAACTTCATAAAAAAAAAGCTTTAGTCTTTTCTCTTTCATTAATATATTATATCCTTTAAATTAGTTTTCAAAACTAATAAAACAAAAAACAAATGTTAACTAAGGTATCTAAACTCCCTCTAGAAAGTCTTGTTTGCTTTTCTAAACAGAGTAAGATAAACATTCTACGTTTTGGGTTTCTCGATCACCGTATACGTCCCATCTCTGGCACGCCCATCTCCGACCATTATTGTTTCCTCCAAACTTCGTTAGTGTGTCATTCCTCCATTACCTCATGTATGTCGTGGCTTCTGCCCCTTTGTTGGTTGTAGGCAGTTGGTGGATGTAATTTAATGCACCGCCACCCCTTGCCTCTACGTTTTACCCTACCCAGCAGATCTTGTATATTAGATTTGAATTCTTTCGCGCCTATGTTATGTTTCCTCTCCTCATGCGCAGGTTCAATTCCAGGTTCCATGGGAGAAGGATAGTAGCATAAGACGAAAAGGCGCCCCTTACCTTTGTGCATTTGAGTTGTTGGTCCATCTAGAATGTGCTTGTTGTTCCTCTAGGGAGTTCGAATCTTATTCATTAGGGCGAGTCTCATAGGATAGTTACAAGATTCGACCCTTGATACATTGTATTCATTGCAGTTTTAAGGTTGTTCTATGTATAAATCGTGTGATTATTATTCCTATTGTTGTCTTTAAGGGATTTACTTTGAATTTTATGTCTCTTTTGTTTATTCTCATGTGTCTAAGGGTGCTTCAAAGGAAGCCTTAATTGATTGTTTATTTCATATTTTACACGGTGCTTTAAAGGAAGCCTTAATTGATTGTTTATTTCATATTTTACACACAGATTTCAAAAAGGAATTAAACAAAAAATAAAGAAAATCACCTTAGGAACACCACCATATGGTTGGAAAATCACCATCCCGCACCAGCCCAAACAGAGAAGTGTTTAGCAAGTGACAGGGCTAACTCACCTACAATCATCATTGGGATCTGTTTGTTATTTTCGGTTCGAATTTGTGTGATGACACTGTCAAATACTTTGCCAACGAGTTCTAGTAGGAAGATTCAATCCTGCAAGATATCAAGCAAAAGATAAAACTTGAGAATAAAAATGCCAAGGAGATTCCATTATCCCTATAAAAATACTTCCTTTAACAATATTCCTCCTAAAATCTAAATGCTCAAACTAGGAAAACATGTGAATATCCTCAGGTTATAGTCTTGTGAAATTGGCTCTAGAAAATCCAGTGGGGAAATTGCCAACAAAGAAATTTTCACTAATTTCTAAAACAACTAAATCAGTTAGATCGGTTATAAATCATGGTAGTGAACTAGGGAAACCATCGAAGGGAATTTTTAAGCATTTTTGTCTTGAAAGAAAATGCATATCATCAGAAATATTTTTAGTGAGATTCATTATAAATATATCAATTCATGTTACTCTTATATCCATATCCATACCATCACAAGTCCCCTTCAACCATGTGAAATGAGACTCCAATCCATGTGATCTCCAGTCACGCAGGTGGCCCACAAGTTTCATTATACTCGGCTTGAGTCTCAAGAGGTTTGTTCCAACTTGAAATAACATAGTATCAATAATAAGAAAGCATAAAATTAATTGTAGAAACAAGGTTGAGTAAGCTAAGGAAAACACCATACATGAATTTGATAAAAACAAGTAAATATCACGACTATGGATCAAATTTGAAACTCTTGGGACATTAACACTTAATACAAGAATGCACTTACAACTGAACATGGGATGGTTGTTGTAAAATCTCATAGATACAACCGAACTTGCCAACAACAATATAAGTTGTTAAGAAAAAATAAACAAGGACTATTATTGATGACTACCAACAAGAAGGATGAAATTGGACGAGCATGCATTGTGCATGCTCATTGCAGCATGTTGCTGGTATAGTTTTGTATAGGGTTGATTTTGTTGCTAAACCTCAAGGAGTTGTTTTCTTTTGAATCTTTTCGTTTTTTGCAATGACAGTGCTTTAAGGAGAGCCAACATACCCCTACCACAAACACCAATTTTACTACAATCTATGTGATCTAGCAACCTCATCTGCAATAAGAATTAAACTCATTAGTCCTTATACAAGACAAATTTCATATTCTCAATTGTAATCTAGTTTATTCAAGATGCAAACATTTAAAACCTATAATATATGGATCCCAAATGGAAAAAATTTACAAGTAATGTATGAAGGATGTCTATGGATGCTATCATTTCAACAATTGTTTGTTCCCTGCAACAATTTAGGAAAATCTATTTCACACCAAATGCTTAAAAATCTAGGGTTAATATTGCACTGGAAAAGCATTTTGGTAATAATTTTCACCAAAGAGCACAATAACTATACCCACAACCATCTAAAATAAAATGGCAACCTTGTGATTCCAAACAAATCCAAGGGAATAAGCTTCAAAGCTTATGATATTCAAATTCCCTAGCAAGCTACCACGCAAAACAAACAAAATGAGGATGATAACAAACATAATAAAAGTGAATTAAATTTTGAGGAGAAAAGAGGGAAGATGACAAAACTTCAGCTTACCTTTGTATTGTAATGTAGTGTAGAACTTCTTACAGTAGCAATCCCAATGGGTGTTGGCCATCATAAGCAGAAAATACCTAAGAAATATCATGGAGTGAATAAATGGCACAAGTAATTATTGAATGCTCCAACTTACATTGCTATAAAAATCATAAAATTTCGTTGTTGACATCTTGAACGTAAAGAACCGAATGGATATCCACCACACACTACAAAAGGTAGAATGCAAGTCTGGAACATCCACAAAACCAACCACATAATAGTTACAACAAAATTACTCACATGAATTGCTCTTTGAAAGTCTTGTTTTCTTATTCTATTGTATCTTCATTTATTTTGGGTATTGTAGCTTGATCAATGTTAAAAGTTTATTTCTAAATGCTTGATTAAAATTTGTTATTTTCTTTTCTCTAGGTAATTGGAGGCATATAGAATAGTGCAAAAGTAGACATTATGCATTGAAGTGTCTTATCCAAACTCGGGTCAAGCAATTATTACATATGTCCTTCACAACACGACATTAAATCATGTCATCCAAACTAAGAGAGAAGTTTATGGAAAGACTACAAATAAAGAAGCATATTATATTCCCCTTATTGAAGGGCTAAAAGTAGCAAAAAAATACGTTGCCAATGATATTGCAGTCTTCACCAACTCAAAATTGATATGTAATCAGATGAAAGGAATTTATCAAGTTCTAAAAGGTAATCTAAATCCTCTTAATAGAGAAGCAAGAATCGTTTCTACTCAATTTCAATGTTTTACCATAAATTACCATGTGGAGATTAAGAGGATGTCAAGTGATCTAGTGTCGAGAGCAGTGTCAATTGTAGGTGAAGGTGTCAAAGATGAGTTGGTACCACCATCTATGCCAACAAAATTCATCGACATACATCGATATAGATCCCCAATGTGTGGATGCTTTCTCGTGATGATTGTTGGTGTGTCTCTAGTGGCATGGTTGTTTCACTAAAGAAGAACCCATTACTCTACTACATTTGCCTCAAATTGTAATAACTGAGGTCTCTTGTAAGGGTGTTAAGCTTGGACAAGGCTTTGTATAATTCTAAACTTATCAATATGGTTCGTGATTAAATAAATGAGTGTTTTTGAGGTTCTAAATATTTTTTCTTTGTTATTTTACCTTATTTTCTAGAGCAAACCATGACACTTAAACAAATGATGTTTCTTGAATGTATTCAAAAATGAGGCTAGCACCTCTCTTTTCCACACCTACATTATCTTCTTTGGGCCTTGTTTTACTGCAAACATGGTAGAATAATGATTTTGACCACATTATAT
Source organism: Picea abies (assembly GCA_900067695.1). Taxonomy (NCBI): domain Eukaryota; kingdom Viridiplantae; phylum Streptophyta; class Pinopsida; order Pinales; family Pinaceae; genus Picea; species Picea abies. Next base: position 9,601 of record CBVK0101805574.1, on the reverse strand, counting down.
TTGAATCTTGTGTTCAAAAATGTGTTATAGAATGCCTCAAACCCCATATATATCAGTTTATGTTAAAGATATGGTTATCGTTGGTGGGTTGATAGGATTGGATGTCAATTAGTTTCAAACTTGGGAAATGCATGATAAAGTTCAATTGCACTATTTAAACAAGTGGTTGGTTATTGTTGATACATTTGTTATGCCATGAAAGGTTAAGCATGGATTTCCATGCATCATAATTTATAGCATGGGATGACTTTGGCTCTTGAGCATATGGTTGTTAGACCATATATAAGTGGTTTATGTACCTCTTTGGTTGGACAACTCCAATTGGAAAGACCTACAATTTACAACAAATATATTTCAAAGATGTTTTGGGAGTTTGAGGCTTTAGCCATTTCATAGAAGCAAATTTTGTATTTAAACATGACTTCATGTTTTGGCCCCATTTAATACATGGAATTGATAGGATCAGGTGACCATGAGTTTCAAAACCGAGCAAGGCGTGATAAATTTCAATTTTACAATTTAATCAAGTGGTTGGAAATTATAACTACATTGGTTCTACGATGCAAGCTTAAGTTTGGATTTCGAGTATTCATGTGCATCCATGTGAATCCAACCCATTATACTGAAACATGAAAAGTTTCTCACGTATATAGAAAGTAAGGGTTCATATAACCAAAATAACACTGAGTGCAATCCATATATGAACCTTAAGCTTGTATAAACTTCCATTTGGGACAGTACTTCAAGCCTTCTAATAGTTTCATTCAAAGGAGTCCATATAGAATTCCTACATGATATGGAATATGTTATTTGATTTGCAAAAATTGCATTCTACTTGCATATTCTCATTCCTCAAAAGGAAGCATGCTTGTAACTAGTCAAAGTGAGAATTTTTTATTGATAATCAATGTTTGGCATTTTAGAAATTCAAATATCATCAAATAGTGTTGAAATTCAGAAAAATCTCATTTCCCATCTCAACAACAATGTATATACACTTAATTGAAAAACATGCTCTCCATAAAAATTTTGCAATAGAGTATGGCTAAAAGATTACTATTTTGTTGTCAAGCTACCAACAATGTATCTAATTTGTGTAACATCAAATACATCATTATAGGTTCTGAAAGAAATGATTTTTTGGACAAATAAGGTGAAGCAATTGAATTTGAAAGTAAAGATGTTGAGCTAGTAAAATATGAGAAGGTGATCCAGACCATGGCAAAGACAATCATGACAAAGGTTAATGAGAATTATCCAAGTGTATATGAAACTATCATGTTAAATTCAATGGATGAATAAAGGGAACGAGATGAGGTGCAACTGACAGATCATTGGGAAAGGACTCTTGACAATGATACATCCATAGGAAAGGTAAAAGAGAAGGCCAGAGTTCTAAAGGAGCAACAATCACATGACTTACTTTGTCCTGTTTTTGGTTCATGCATCACTAAGCATGTCATTTTATGCAAAAGGAAGTGAACAAGTACAATTTCTATCAACAAATTGATTCAAGAACCTGATAATGATGCACAAGCTACTCTTTTAGAAGATAATGAACAAATAACTGTAGATGTGAATGACCAGCCATATATCCCACTTGAAGACATTGATGAAAAATGAAGCTTATGGATTCTTGTCATGCTTTTCAATTTTATTTCAACGAGGTAAAACTCTTTGGGCACTCAAATCAGTAAAAAGAATGTGATATGATGGATTATTTATGCATTAGGAAGCATTTTTCCATGTAAAATCAATAATAGGCATGCATAGTTTGACAAATAGTTTGATTATAACAACTTATTTCACATATGAAGGATGTAGAAAAAGTATAGGACCTGTGGGCCTCGAGACATGATCTCCCAGTTATCCCTAGAAATCGGATATTACAGGCATCATCACCAAGCTCCACGTGGATCCCTGAGTCCTTCTCTGTTAGATTGCTAAATAGCTCTCGTGCTTTTGTCATATGATTAGATGCACCATTGTCTAAGTACCACACACTCTTGGTGATGGTGCTGGTGGAAAGGCATGAAACTGGTGAGAAATCACTCTTGAACTTCGCAGCAAACTCATCCAACTGAGTTTCGGTAGATGCTGCAATTTTCCTCTTCCTTTCTTCTTCTCCGGACACTGAGATGCATAATGTCCACTCTTGTGGTATGCGAAGCACTTGATCCTACTCAAGTCTCGCTTCCCCGACTGTGAGGTTAACCCCTCACCTTTACCCTTCTTGATGGAACCCTTTCCTTTTCCTTTTCTTGTCTAGCTGACAATGGCCAGGTTCTCATCACTACCTCCTTGACTGCTAGCTTTGGACTCTTGAGTCTCTTCCTGGATGAAATCATCCCAAAGCTT
>CBVK0101805571.1:0-11866 GCA_900067695.1 Picea abies | reverse complement strand
ATTGTAGATGTTGACAACATCTTTCCTGCTCAAGAAAAAATCTCTTTCCCGAGCTGTGGCATCCATATCAACATGTTTCTTTATATGCATTTTACAAATTTAATCAATTGGCACTTCCAAAAAATAACAACTTTATACATAAGAAATCATGTCTCTTGGAAGCCTTGGCTTATGCATGGACCTAGCCTCAGCCGAAGTATCATGTTGGCCATGACAAGGCCATCATTCCCCATCTTCATGGTCATACACATTATATGTCAAAATTGCTATGTCAGGGTTTTGAACCATAATCTTTACAATGAAGTGTCACTGACAGCCCCTATTCTTGACAAACAATGTCCTTCATTTCTTTGTATGCTTTCCTCTCTTTTCCTCTGGGCCATATGAGCAAGCATCACTGCATAACAATGTTTGAAACATCAATACATACAAGAAATGATAAAATACTTGTATTATTAACATGTAAACAATGAATTTCATAGGAACTTACAACTCATAGCGTAAAGCAACACTAGTCGTTGATTTTGGAGGTTTGTTTTGTCAGCGAATGAAAGTACATGGGGCTTCTGTATTCATTTCCTCCCCTCTAATAAAGTTAGGAACTCTTTTTGAAGGGAATTTTCCACTTCGATCAATGCTCATGTTCATTGGATATACTTCAGACCAAACTAAATCTTTACCAGAAAATGTGATCTTGTCTTTAGGGTCTTGCACCTCAAGGCCCATGACAATCTTCCATTTTTTACCTTGATTACTCATTTTGTATCAATGCCTACAAGCAATGTATAAACACATTAAGCAAATTTTTCATCCATTAACAATATTTGCATTTTAAGCCTTCTAATACAATTAAAAATGATAAAATCCTAAAGCATTCAATTGATTTTCATCAACATACTTTGCATACAAAAGCATATTTTCCTAACCACATTAGACTTCAAAATATCCACCCACGATCCAGATTAGATGGCATTGTAGACACAATTTGTATAAGAAGAGTGGGTATACAACAACTAAAAACATTTCATGTTCTCCCTATTGGCCCAATGGATCCAAATACTTCATATATATATAAATAAATAAAAACACTTTATGTTCTCCCTATTGGCCTAATGGATCCAAATACTTCATTTCCAAATAAAAAACACAACTAGCCTGTAGGAAATTGGAAATTTGGCTCTGAATTTTACCATAGTTGACAGTTCTATAATTTGTATTCCATAAAAGCATAGAGATAAAACCATCCTTAGTACATAACAATAGGTCTTGGGAGCTTTGATTCAAAAATTCAAGCAAGGCTTATGATACTATTTCAATAATGTATGGTTGGTTGTCTTAGTACTGCTAACAAGGAATTCTTTCAGGGAATGTGTGTTGTATTGTGAAGTTACCAAATGATCATACCTAGCTCTAATCAAACATTGAGAGATTAATTCAGTCTAAGTGGTATGTGAATTGTTGACTGTTAAAAATGTCAATGAATTCACTAATCCAATACAGTCCTTAGGTGTAATCAATCACATCCAAAGCTAGTGGGAAAACGTAGAAAAACAAGATGCAAATTCATCTTTTTGTATAGTGTCATATCAAAGGCACCAAACAATCATTTATAGACCAGTAACACATGACCTATCATTTTCCAATGGGAAAAATCAATAAAGAATATATTCTAATAAAGAGTAGAAACTAGAAACGCTTGATGTAACTAAAAATTGAATCTCAACCAATTTTACCTGGTATCTCACGGTGTTGAGTCACATTTTATTTTGTATGGTCTTGACCTCATAGCTTACAACAACATGGCTATATAATATATTTCATTGGCTTTAGTTATAAGTTAATTATTCCTTTCTTTCAGATGAGCTGAACAGAGAGAGGAAAAAATGGTTCTAGAAATGAGTTGATAGTGGATGCATTGCTTCATAGGTTTCTTCCTCTTGATGGGAGATAATCAACACTCACAGGTCAATCATGTCCATATATGAATACATAAAGTGAGCTAATGAGTGATCTCTTATTTATACCTTCTTAAAAAAATTATCGGTGGTCTACAATAGTTGAGCATCTGCCTGGGAGGACTGACAATGAAATCAAGAATTACTAGAACACCCATTTGAAGAAACACATGCTTCAGATGGGAATTGATTATGTGACACACAGGCCAAGAACATACCTACTCACTTTTCCTAGGGTTTTTATATTTCATAAACAATGTAGTATGTTCAACTTGTTTTGACTGGTTAAAGTGAGTTTTTTTTTTATCTTTTGAGAGTCGAGGTAAGCTTCGAACAAGCTTAGAATTTAATCGATGACATGGACAAATCTAACATGATGGTTTGCACATACACTAATTGGTCCATCCTATGTTGTTGTTTTATCTTATGATCTTCGTGAGAAACCTAAAACGTTTCTATAGAGAGAAGGCAATTGGCATGGCCATGGAACGATGAAAATAATCTTGGCATTCTCATTGACATAATATTATTACTCTCACGGGGCTCATGTTGGGTTATTAGGGCCATTATTGAGTTGACCCCAATTGATCCTAACTGGTCCTAATTGAATATTTTTCCACTGAGAAATGAGATTGAGTATCTGGATCAAAATGGCCAGACAAAGTATCAAATATTTCAACCCAACATATGATGATAGATCCACCCGATGTTTAATGATCCTGACATAGTTATGGGAGAAAGAGAGCATATAGATCCGAACCGATGTTGCACAAAATAATGGTCGATTTCCAAATGGCTTATTATCAAATGTCACCGGGTGACCGTGGTTCTTCTAGATCTTCATAAAAGATTTTTGCAGTCTTCAAAAATTTAAGAGTTCAAATTATTCTAAGCATGGAATTCACTAACTTGATTCTAATTATGTTTTAAATAGACACTTTTCATGGGAATATGATAACATGTCAACGAATTTCCTTTTTTCCATCAAGTGAAATCACATGAGCCATAAAAATGTGATCCCTCAAAAGATAATTGTGTTTTATAAAATTGTAGATAACATAATATAAGTGTGTTAGGAATGACAATGGTTCCAATGCCCTTGTGAATGTTGTAACTATCCAATAGACTTGCATTCTAAGCATAATTGGGTGATTCTAATCAAACCCAATACATTGTTCCAAAGTTTAGGGTAAAACTTTATCTTAATTGTTTTGATAAAAATCATTAGTCCATTCGAGTATAAAGCTATCTAATTTTTTTTCTTGTCACTTGCTTCTTAGCATGCATATAAATGCAATGTTAACAAGTGTAATACCCTTGTTTCCCCCAGTTTGTAAATATAATTATAAATGGCCAAGAGACTATGGCAGACTAAATATGTGTGAATGTTTGATTTGATGAACCATTGTATAAAAGGGTCAATGTATGAATTTTATGTTATTAATAGAAATTAGATATGTGTTGCACAACTGTTGAAAGGGGGGGAGTTTTCCAAGATAGACCATGGATGCTATGAGAGAGATGGCGAGGGAAACCAAGAATGGTTGAGATGACCCTCACCAAACCAATACCTACTGGGTGTAATTCCTCAACGGACCTCTGACCCAGAAATGAATTACCAGTCAAGCTGGTAGTTGGAAGGCCATCCTTAAGAGTTAATGAGGAGATGGGGTAGGGTACCCATCTGCAAGGCTTCCAGACATAACCACGAGTTGAGAATTTCGAGCCACGCAACCTTGTTGAGGAAGGAAAGAAAGGAAGTAATTCGAAGGACATAAACAAATCTGTAAGAAGCAGAGTAGAGAAAACAATCTCCACAAGAAAAGTGAGCATACTTCGACTCTGGAGTTGAGAGAAAAGCTGAGAAGCAAGCTTGTTTTAGCAGTAAGAAACCTTGGGTAGGGTATATCTACAAGCTGATAAACAAGGTTGACGAGTGACTAAGGAAGTGCTCGCATGTACCTCCTTGCTTGGTGTAGAGGAATCTGGTTGCCAAGATCATGTGGGAGGAGGAGAGCAACCTCCATCCCTGACTATCGTGGAGCAAGGAGAAAGAAACTCTCTCAGAGCATCATGGTCTAGCTCGGGGGTGGCCAACGGTAAATACGACATGAGTGGTTGTGCCTATGGTTGGGTGGAAACATGCACTCCTTTCAACATTCGCTTCACCTTTTCCAGTTCTGATAAGTATTTTCATACTCTGTGTAATATATTGGCTGCGATGATTGAATGTTTGTGTTTATGGTTAAGTCTTGCAATGTTTGAAAAGTTATTAGGAATGCTCATTTTGATTTTGTAAAGTGTTATTTTTACTCGGTTTTCGATTTACCTCAATTATCTACTAGAGAGTTATGGGATGTGAATCCGCAGGAGAGTCGGGGTAGGATTAACTGAAACATGATGCCATGAAACAAGCATATCCATTTTTGTTTACTTCTGTACATACAGATCACATCGGAAGATAGAACATCAAGGATGATGTTCCTTTAAGTGGGAGGGAATTGTAATACCCCTGTTTCACCCAATTTTTAAATATAACTATAACTGGACAAGAGACTATGGCAGACTAAATGTGTGTGAATGTTTGATTTGATGAACCTTTGTATGAAAGGGTCAATTTATGATTTTTCTGTTATTAATAAAAATTGGATATGTGTTGCACAATTGTTGAAAGGGGGGAGTTTGCCAAGATAGACCATGGATACTATGAGAGAGATGGTGAGGGAAACCAAAAATGGTTGAGATGACCCTCACCAAACCAGTACCTACTGGGTGTAATTTCTCAACAGTCCTCTGGCCCAGAAATGAATTACCAATCAGGTTGGTAGATGGAAGGCCATCCTCAAGAGTTAATGAGTAGATGGGGCAGGGTACCCATTTGTAAGGGATTCCAGGCCTAACCATGAATTGGGGATTTGGACCCACACAACCTTGCTAAGGAAGGCAAGAAAGGAGTTAATTTGGGGGATAGAGAGAGATCTGCAAGGAAACAGAGTAGAGAAAGAAATCTCGAGAAGAGAAGATAGTAGGTTTTTTCGACTCAGAAGTTGAGAGAAAAGCTGAGAAGCAAGCTCGTTTTGGATGTAAGAAGCCATGGGAAGGGTTTCTCTACATGTCGATAAACGAGGCTGACGAGTGACTAAGGAAGTACTTACGCAAACCTCCTTGCTTGGAGTAGAGAAAACCGATTGCCAATTTCCCGTGGGAGGAGGAGAGTAACCTCCATCCTTGACTGTCGTGGAGCAAGGAGAAAGAATCTCTCTCAGAGAATCATGGTCTAGCTCGGGGGTGGCCAGTGGTAAATCCATCAGGAGTGGCTGTGCCTATGGTTGGGAGGAAACATGCACCCCTTTCAACTGTCGCTTCATGTTTTCGATTTCTGATAAGTATTTTCATACTCTAGGTAATATATTGGATGCTATGATTGAATGTTTATGTTTATGGTTAAGTCTTGTAGTATTTGAACAATTATTAGAAATTGTTTATGTTTATGGTTAAGTCTTGTAGTATTTGAACAATTATTAGAAATGCTCATTTGATTCTGTAAACTGCTATATTTACATGGTCTTTGATTTACCTCAGTTTAGTCGTTAGAGAGTTATGGGATGTGAATCCGCAGAAGAGTCGAGGTAGGATTAACTGAAACGTCTAAGTCCTGTCGACCCTTTGAGTTTACCTTAGCGGGAATGTCAAGTTCAACTATATGGGAGAAGGGTGTTTCATTCAAACTATCCACCTATGTGACCGAGGGCTCATATACATGGACTTAATCAAGACACGACTAAGAGCTGAGTGTATCCCAGAATCCAAATATGATCCCATATGACCTAGGGTTGGAAACCCTTGCTAAGCCCGAAAGGAGTGAAGCTACTTTGGCTTTGGGACTTATGAATCCACGATCCTCGAAAACAACTAAAGGATAAAGTCATGAATTGATGAGGGTCGTAGATCTAGGGATCTAGTGGAGATCTCTCTCATTCATTAGATCAGACTTAGGAAGGGTAGCATTAAGTACTTCGACGAAGTTCCACTTCGGGAGAATATGAGTGATCTAGCATCGAAAATCCTAAATGTCGGAGTCGTGAAGTTAATCTGGACCGTTGAGAATAGAGGGACGCGTGTCCACATATCAACAGTTATCCAGGAGTTTGGGTATTCGAAAATATCAATGTGAAGATATAGGGACGTAGAATGTCGAATTTACGAAGTGACGTAGACCGTTGAATCCTTAGATCCTTCAGGACCCCTCTCAACCGTCGATCTAAGGACTCCATTGAGAACCCCTCTTAACTACCCAACCAACTGGGAATGCGTCGTGGAGCGACATGTGGCCCCTACTTGTCCCCTGTCAAAAGTCGCCCGTTGGACTAGAGTCGTTGGATGAGAGGCCACATGGCAGGAGATACTGTAGTTCGGAGACTTGGTACTCTGGAGGAATTTGGCCAAGAGTCTTCAAAGTGTGAAAACCTCTGAAGTCACGAATGACGAAGTGAATCTCAACCATTGATAGGATAAGGACAGGTGGCGCTAGATTAGAGAGTCTAGAGACTTAGCTCTTCGGGGGATTCACGATGTGAGGAGTTGGTAAGCTCCAAAGCCCGGAGTCGTGAAGTTACAGGAGTCGTGGATCTATGGGTCTATGTGGACAGATCTAAACCGTGAGATTTGAAAGAAGTTAGAAGGATGTATGTCGGGGGCTGACGTGTCTCACTGATGTCATCCAGGGTGACATGGGCCCGCAAGTAAGGTGCCATGTGTCATCGAGATATGGATGATTCACAAACCCCTCATGCCTATTAGAGCATGACACGTGTCACCCCCTAGTGAGTACATGTGTCACCCCTGGCCCTCGTCACATGTCAGCCTCTGGTTCGTGCCCGCCTAGCCAACATGGTTGGTGATGTGACCGGAACCCCGGGAGTCTGGGGCTTCGGAAGTTCAAAAGATTTGGGTCATAGTATAGTAGAGGGGCAATCCACGTCGATCATTGATTGTTGAAAGCCGAAATGTTCAACGTCGATCGTCGATCGTCGAAAACACAGAACATTGATCGTTGATAGCCAAACATCAAAAACATAAAACGTCGATTGTTGAATGGCTAAGGCTACGTGGAGAGATTTCGGGACTTCGAGGAGTATGCGTGCAGTAAGAAAGGGGGCGTTCAGCGCTGAACACCGAAGACTCCAACTAATAATGCCCAGATAACTTCAGGAAGCTATATCTACAAAACATGGATCAAATTTTGAGCCGGTAACAGTTGTTAGAAAGATATAGACAAGTAGAAGAGGATGAAGACCTCGGAGAGATGATTTGAGATGAGTTGAACAAGCAAAAATTTGATGCCCCGTCCCTAGAAAGGGTATTTAGGGGTTGGGTGTGTTACAATTTGATGCCCCGTCCCTAGAAAGGGTATTTAGGGGTTGGGTGTGTTACAACAAGGGTAGGTAAGATATTATGTTGATATGATGTAGGTGGAACATTTTTGTTTGTCTTTGTCTCATTTTCGAAAACCAACCAACGCATAACCTTTTGTCTTGTTTTGTACCTCTTTGTCTTGTTTTGAAAAACCAACCAAAGCATAACCTTTTGTCTTGCTTTGTTCTTCTTTGTCTATGCTTAACTTCAACAATGCACTATCTCTATCTATGCTAAAATTGTTTCTCAATACAAGGGTGGCTATTGTTAAACAAATTTGTAATTTGGTGTTTGCGACTATGCAAAACGTCAGATGTTTATACCATAATAAACACTTTGCAAGGTGAATTTTGTATCCACTGGGGTTCATTTATTGTAGTTTATCAATCGAATTAACTTCAACAGTGTGTTATATGTTGAGCATACATTGTTTCCTTGGCATAGAAATGCATTGTTTACTTGGGTATAATCTTAACAAGAAAAACCCTACCAAAATGAAGAGGAATTACCCCAAAAATTTTGAATAGACCAATTTGAAAAGTAAAAACATAGTGGCACGATAACTTTACTACGAGCTCTGAGACGAATGCAGTTCTAAAAACACTCTCGTGACACTACATACTCAAATGTAGTTTTCAATTTAATTCAGTGCAACAAGCTCATAACACAACACGACATTTAAAGGCTATGATGCCCGAAGAGGTGAGAAGGGTATATCAAATGCGAGCAGAAGTGGGCAGTTAATTGGAATCGCACAATTACTTCCACTCAAGTCACTAAAAGGTTGATCAGATGAATGCACATGTGTTGCAGAAAAGATCAGATTTTCTTGCATTGTGTGCACCATTTGTGGCCTTTGGGAGGCCGAACTCTCTTTTTGCCAGTGTTAGGGTAGGGGGATTTCTCTGAGAGCGATAAAGAAGGGTTAGAAGTAAGTTTTTTAGTTTTAGTGATGTTCTTGAAGCCACAATTGTGTCCCATGGAACCAAGACGAGCTACATATATTGATCTGGATTATTTTGAGAACAACATGAAGGCAGAAATATAATCGAGATATAACAATGAAATACACAAAAATATAGAAGAGAACACAGAAATATAGTGAAACCCAACTTCTATTACTGAATAAGATAGAAAAATGATAATTCATTAAGTTGACTTAATAACCCTCTTAATGTATTAATCCTTTTAATCCAATATTTTTTTATTTGTTTCATGCAGCTCTAGGAAGGAAAATATTTCGATTTTCTCCTCTGTTTTGTCATTTCTGAGACTTTTTCAACAAAGATGGAAACCCTGTCTCTAAGAAATTCTTCATCATTTTTGAATCTGCATTCAAATATTCTTTAGTATTTTGTACTATGAGCCCGAGAGAAGAAAAGGTTTTTGCTAAGTCCCATATATCTAAAACAAGTGACATTCTTTTCTTTATATTTTCCTCCTTGAAATGTTGAGTAGAAGTGAGTAAACTTGTGATTCCTTTCATTCTTAGACTTGACTCAAGGGTCCTTTGAAGAGTTTTGTCAGGTTTAATCATAACAACAACGGTAGCCAATATGGGTGGAGGCATGAGCGTTGCTTCTAGTTCTTTGACCCTTTCCTTAAGCCTAAGATTTTCCTCTTCCATATCAATTATTGAAACATCTAGTGCATCCACTATAACTTTATGGATTGAGGATAATTTTGATGGATGCATATCTTTGAGATCAATGGTAAAACGAGATTTTCCTTTTTACTCCTTGGAGTTCTTTCAAAGATTAATCTATTTGAAGACTTGTCAAATAATACATTATGTACAGAAAAAGTTTCTTCATCAGAAAAGGCTTCATATTGAACAACAAGTGCAGAAGCAAACTATACATCCTCTTGCACTCGTTCCTCTTCATCCATAAACCAAATATTTTCAATATCAACATCTAAATTCATATCGTCAAACAAGATATCATTTTAATGTATGTTTTGTTCTTCCCCTCCCTCTTGAGAATTGATTATTTTCCTTTTCATTGTCAATTTATGAGGGTTTTCTAAATTTCCTTGAGGAGGATTTCTCTCTCCATCATCACCTGAATTATTATTTGAGGGTTTTCTTTGTCGGGCCACTACAAGTTGAGAATTTGATTTAGGTAAAACAATTCTATGAGAAACAACATGTGACTGAGCACTTATTTCACCTTTTGTTTTCCATCTTTCCTTATAATGCTTTGTAGTGCTTACAATGGTTTCTATGTCACTAGATTTTTCATTAACACTTTGAACATGAGGGTCATGATTGTCACCTTCTTCTTCTCCAGGTATGAGTGTGTTAACTAACGCAAGACTTAGTCCAAATGACATTATATGATTATAAAAAAAGGTGGTTAGGATCAATCTTAGCAATTCCTCTCAACAATTCATTTTTTCATAAAAGACATGAAACCAAAATTTATATTGTCTTGCCACTTCTGTAATAAATAATTTTCCTGGCACATAATAAGGGAGAAAGATAGGCTTCTCATGAGAACATAAAATCTTCATGATGTTATGATTATCCGTTTTCTCCATAACTCCTTTTTTAATCAGAAAGGCATACGCTTCCAATGAAATTCTAGAAGTATCTTCCCCAAAGAGCAATCTCTTAAATTCAGACACAAAATTATTATAAACTTCATAAAAATAGTGGATAATTTTTTGTCTCTAGAGAGATTTATACCACATAGTCACAGGGTCGACCTTTGGATTTACCCTCGTTCCATAATCAAGCCTTTAAAAATATGGCAATACGTGATGGAAAAAATCAGATAAGAAGCCATGTAGAATCTTTTTTCAACCTTAAAATTCATTAACTGTGCAAAAATTTCATTAGAAATGATCTTTGCCAAGTCGAAGATAGCATTTTCATGAACTGTAAAATGTAGAATATATGGGGCCAACCAAGTGACAGTTGCTATAGAATCCCGACCAGTAATTCTAGTAAAAATCCGAGAAATTTCTCGATAAGGGTTTTTCAAATAATTGACCTGAATTATGGATTAGTCTTGCGGCATTACTGTAGAGTCTTGTAAATATTTCTGCAAGAGTTCAATTCCATTATTTCTCCCTTTAAGAAATATTTTAGCATCCTCTCCTTTGTATTTTAAATTCAGCTTTGGTAGTTTTAACATTTTCTTAAAAACTGAAGGCACCAATGAAACAGGGGAGTCGCTCTGTAGTGGAATTGTCCTTCTATTCTGGATAAGTTTATCAATGCACCAGGTGATAATATCTTTACAGTCAAAAAATTCAGGAACACAACCAACGAGAGTTATTCCTGACGTCCAAACCTTATTGTTGTCTCTGTCTGGTTGTTGAATAATACCAATACAATCTCGACTAGTGGTCATTGTGATCTTATCTAGCGAACAAGTTCAGAGTATCCCCGTAGAAATGTTGTTTTCTGTCGGCCATCTTTACCAGGTTGACAAACTTCTTCATAATACCGCTTAAAACAATGATAAAATCTCGTTCAATAGCTTGAGTTATGTTTTCGATGGAAGCATTAATATGAAATAAATGTAATTTTCCTTGATAGAAATGCCATTAATAACAACCTTTTCATAATTCAATTTAGTAGTTGAGTCCGTAGAATTAGCAATAGATATAAATTGAGAAAGGTGAAAGAAAGGGGACACGTCATGGCGGGGATTCGGGGTGGAAGAAACAATTCAAATGAAACAGTGAGTCCGCAAATGAAAAAGAAACTAAGTATTGGCAACGGGTTTTATGGAAGAAACAAAGATACATTATGAGCCTGTGAATCCGCCAACCAACGAATTTGTGAATATGTTAAAGTGACTAAGTATGGTAAAATATGCAGGTTAGGAAAAAGTGAAGTGTGCAATGTATGACATGGAAATTTGTAGGACCACAACAAGCAAGAAACTTTTAAATATGGAAGAAAGAAAGAAAGAAAACGTATGGGGTTCAACAAGGCCATCATGAAATGGCTAGTTCCTACAAATGTCACTGAAGTTAGGAGTTTTGTTGGGGAAACACAATACATTCTAAAGTTCATAGCTTCATTTTCAGCGGTAGTTACACCACTCCACACCATAACATCCAATGGTAAGAGTTTCCAGTGGTGGTAGAATCAAAAGAAGGCCTTTGATGAGTTGAAAAGAAAGACCATTCAAGCACCAGTGCTTGCACTATCAAACTTGCATAAGCCCTTTGAAGTGGATACAGATGCACGTGGGTATGCCATGGGGGTGGTAATGATGAAGGGATGAAGGCCTGTATGCTATCATTCTGAAGTATTTCATGGGATGGTTCTCAACTACCCTACCTATGACAATGAGCTCTATGCCTTTGTACAAGCTGTTAAAAAGTGGACGCACTATCTGATGGGAAAGGAGACCATCATACACACAGATCACCATCCACTATAATATTTGTAGGCCTAAAGTAAGCTACAACAAACCAATCATTACTAGTGGATGGGGATTTTACAACAATTTCATTTGGTCATAAAGTATAAGAAG
>CBVK0101805570.1:0-13315 GCA_900067695.1 Picea abies | reverse complement strand
CTACAAGACAAGGGCAACATGACCTTTGGCATATTGGGTTGAAAGGACAACTTCCAGGCAAAGAAAAATGGTACTCCAGGGAGAAGGTAGAGGAAAAATTTCCTCACCTCTTTCACTAAATCTTTTGGGGACCAAAAGCCTCCCTAAATGGGGAGGTATGATCCAGATTGGATCATTTTATTGTTTTTCATCTATTTCGATCCTTTCAAAGTGGAAAAATTGGAGGAATAAGCTTGCAAGGCCATTTTAGTGACAGGTCCCAGTTTGGAAAATTGGGGTTCAAAACCTTCCAAGGCCATTTTGAGGCATCAAGTGACATTTTTTTGGGTTAAAACTTTCCTAGCATAGCTAGAACCCCATGACACTATTCTACACATTGGGTCCTTTCCAACGGTGCAAAAATCGTGTCAATTAGAGTTCATATGCTAAAGTTATGCCTCCCACAAGTTGACCTACCGTGTTGACCACCATGGTACGAGAGGATGCCACGTCAGCCCCCGTTACTCATGTATATGGGGCTAGCCACGTGAGGGATTTCTAGAAGACTCTAGAAGGTTCAAAACCCTACCACAATTTTGGTTTGAGGAAGTCAAAAACCTATCCCTTGATGGCCATCGAGCTATGTTAAATACCAGGCCACTAGGAGGAGAAGGGGTTCCATTCTTTTGTATTGTATCTTGTTCCATAGCTGAGCATAACATCTCAGAGTGGTACTCTATGATCATAATAGAAGAGGTGAGATTCTGTAGCAACCATTCATGCCACAGTTCAAAGGCAACTCCACCGAGAGTGCCTCTTTCTTTGTACTTGCATCATTTCTATATCAGAGAAAATAGAGCAAAGCAACATCACCTTCTAGCTGGGTTTTCTCCCGTATTGGGTTTCCCATGTCATATCTTGTGTTATTTGTGGATTGTGTGAATGTGTTTTATTGTTGTCTATTTTCTACATTTTATCTATTTTATCAATAACTAAATATTATGGAGATCTAACAAAAATTAACCTTAGTAAATATTTCGGTATTTTATTAGATCTATTGTGACGAACTATTCCAATAGAATATCCACGACAATTCAGATCATTAAATATAATTTATTAAATCTACACAGAAGTTTTCAATTTTCAGAATAAAACAATTAACTTATCTATTTAAAAGTATTCACATAAACATAGAGTGTATATAATTTGAAAAAGGATGACACGAACATCCACAAAATTAAAACCAATGATCAATTAAAAGACCCGACCTACCAGTTTCAACCTACATGGGAATCCCAAACCTTCACACCTGATTCGAGTAGATATATGTTAGTTGCAACGGGAAGAAGGCAATCAGTTCTTGGTCTCCAAAAATGGTCAAATTAGAATCTCGTACACTGATATTAATTCTCTCACACGACTTTGGGGGCGACTAATCAATGTGGAAAGATAGTATGCCATACCTCGTGCTTGATTTCAAGGTCATTGTATTCGATATGGCCGCCTCTGGCAAAGTTGATCCCAAGAATTTTGACTTCAATCGATATATTGGTTCGCTCTTTTCTTATGTCGACAATCTATAAATAGTGTACCGCGCTAAATTATTTAATTTTATTACATTTCCTTATCATAATTTTGGATGGAAGTTGTTTAATTATGTAATAGATTTCTTTTATTTTTTAAGCATGAAATAAGTTAAATTTGATACTTAATTTTTTCAATCAAATTTGTAATTAAAAATTATTAATTACAAAATTAATTTACTTTGGATTATTATTTAAATGTTATTTATTTACCAATTTTATTTTAAAATTTAATTTTTTTTTATAGCAAATTTGTAATTAAAAAATAATTTACTTTATATTATTATTTAAATGTTATTTATTTACAAATCCTATTTTAAAATAAAAATAATGTTACTTTAATGGATGTGTCTATTATGATAGAATTAACTTAATCTTTAAATAAATTAATAGAAATGTCTAAATAATTTAAGGGAGTTTTCGTATTATTATTGTTAAATTGAACCATAAAATAATTTTAATAATTATCTTATTCGAGAATTTGTTCATTATTTTGATGATGTCGTCTTAACATGAATCTCAAATTGGTGAAAGGCTTGTTTGGCACTTGGATTTGAACATGGGTTTGGCCTAGGTAATCTCAATATTATTTTGATGATGTCGTCTTAACATGAATCTCAAATTGGTGAAAGGCTTGTTTGATAGTTGGATTTGAACATGGGTTTGGCCTAGGTAATCTCAATTCAGACTAAAACCAAATTTTGTTTATCTTATCTTAATAAATGTAAGAAATTAATTGGTTTGTTTTAGAATTTTATTTGTGTGCTTGAAAAGCTTTAAGAGAAGCATTCTCAGATGACCATAGTTTTGATGAGTTAAAAGGTTAGGAAGGTTGGTATTATACCAAATATTTTGAAATTGTGATTTAATGTGAGTGTACATAGGAAATCTAAGAGAAAGGATAAAATAGATGTTTTTTATAACGATTTTTTTTTACTTTTATTGTAAACATCCATAACATCATGGTATGGCATTAAAATAAACACTTGTTTTTTCTAATAATTTTTTTAGTAGCATATATATATATATATATAAGTCAATATAGGATTTATATTACTTCTCTGAATATAATACAAAAAGCGGTGTCTCTGGTCTGCCAAAAAGGAAATCAGACCAGCCTGACACCTTCACTATTTTTGCCCAGTTTTCTAAAGATAACTAAAACTTAAACAATTGAGAGTCTTATGATACTATTACCTAAACTTTTGAGACTTGACTGCCAACCTTTTCAAACAAGGGGAAAAAGAACTTTACTAAAACTACTTAAAAACTAGCTGACTACAACTACTAACACCTGGTTAGAGTTGCCTGAACATTGTTCTTAAAAACATTGAAACTAGAGAACCCGGAGGCGAGCCTCCGCTCCTCCCACTTGATTTTTGTTGTCTTCCATGGTGGATACAATTCAAACCTTTCGAATATGAGCAAGAGCACCTTGGTCGTCCGCAGGTGTTATGTCCATATGGTGGACATACCTCAGGTACATGTGGAACTGTGCTGCTAGTCTCTCATGCTTGCTCTGCTGGTTTTTCTCAATTTCTACCAACAATTTTACAATAGTCTCCAACCCACTAACGCGACGCTGGATATCTTCCAACATGGTTTTCAACTCACATTGATCCTACCTACGAGTCTCCTCTCGATCTGCCTTTACTTTGCCTATCAACATCTTTGTGTGCCACACCATCTCCAGAGTTTTGTGATAGAGGGTCTCTCTAATAGGAGTTGTCCCCGTATCTATAATCCAGTCCACCTCTCGAGCTATCTTGGTTTTATCTTTGCTTTCTCGTTCTACCTTAAGATCCTCCTCCCAATTTTCCACCGCTTCTTTTCCTTTCTGAGGTACCGTAGCTTGGTACATCCTCGCAACATCCCTTGCGACGTTCTCAATCCTTGTTTTTTTTTGAGAGCTTTCTGGATTGGAGTCCCCTAGTGGAATACCCTTTCTAGTGGTGTATTTCATGCACGCCATTTTACTATCCTTTCCTAACTCTTGACCTCTGACTCTCTCCTGGTTCAAGCCACTACCCCGCTCTCTTACCAAAAGAAATGTAAAGCTAAAGCCACATTGGAAGGATAATCCCTGCAGGGTATGGGTAAACCTGAAGAAAGTCGGAATATAACAACCACTGGCATTGATGCTTGTTTCTCCTAATGACCCCCCCTTAAGGTGGTGGCTACAAACGCACTGAAAACCAGGCTTGGTACCTCGTGTCATTATCCATCCTTTGGATCTTCCTCTGTCGCTTCTCCTAAAACGTGCTCTATATCTAGGTTTTTTTGGTATGATCTTGTCCCTTGGAGGTGAGTTCCTCTCCGAGATTTCCTCCATGTTTACTCTCCTCTTCTGCTCATGATTACAATATCTTCAGACTAAACTATCTCCCAAACTACTCTCTTTAAACTTCCTGCTAGGTTGTATAGCCAGAAGCCTTGCCTTCACCTTCCTGTCTAATCGACACATGAAGTTTGAAATCCAAGAGGTCTATTGCTCATAGTTCCCTTGGATCCCACGCCAAGCTTGCATGACATTCATTTTCCTCAATGCGATTGTCGTCCCTGTAGCTGCCACAATGATATTGTGTTTTTGGGTGTTCGTAATCAGATCTGAGTTGTCCCACTAGGATTCGAGTCCATGCCTCATCTAACATATTTCTATCTTGGTTCACTCCCTCATTGGCTAACCTGTCCTCCAAAGTGTTTGCCGACCTTCGAACCCATCTGAATTCTACAGTAAACAATGTTTGTAGGTGCTTTTGAATTATTTGGAGGATTTCAGCTAGAGGCCGGTGTTTTATTACCTTGTGAATGCTAGTTCCATACTATAGTCTTTTCGATGTTCTAATTACCAGATCCGAGTCTCCCTCAACTATCACATTTGCATGGACCTCTCTTATCAGAATCTCTAGTCGTTTTTCCAACGCTCCAAACTCAACTGCATTATTTGTTGTGTTGCCAATGCTAACTGCATAAAGTCGAATGATTTTCCCACCACTTTCTTTGATCACTCCTCCTGCGCCAGCCTTTCCAGGATTACCTTTATATGCTCCATCGAAATTCAATTTCGGGAAGCCTGCCCGAGGCGGGGTCCAAGCGTTGGCTTCATTGTGGATCTGTGGGTCTCGAGCAACAGGTATGTTGAAACTCCAATCTTTCAGCTATAACAAGTGCAAGATACTAAGATCTTGGGGAGACGTGTGGTTTTTAGGAGGAGGGATGTTTCTGCTCAAAGATGTCTCCCTAAATTGGTTTTTGAGGGACTCCACCACCTTAGTGATTGGAAGGGCTTCATTCTTGAAGATTCTCCTATTTCTTTCCTTCCAAATTTCCGAAATGACCATCCCCGAAGTTAGTCCGCAACATAAATTGACCAATTCATTTTCGCTGAAGTGTTCCCTCCAATTCCCCAGAGTTGCTATGATATCTCCCTTTACTCGATCTGTTTGATGAAATACGATTGCTACCCAGTCCCAAACCTTTATTGTGTAGGAGCACTCATCCAAAAGATGGTCTGTTGTCTCCTCTCGGGCTTCGTAGAGGTGGCATCTAGAGGGTCCATACATGCCTTTTTTAACAAGGTTTTCCAACGCCAATATTTTCTTATGTAGGATCAACCATTTAAATATTTTTATCTTTGTCCACCAAGGGTCGAGGTTCCATATTCGATCCCATTGGGGCTACGTGTTCCTCTGGTCCTGACCCGCAATATAGTGACATGCTTTGTTCAGTGTGAATTTTCCACCATCTTTCCTGCCCCAACGCAGTTGGTCTTACTCATCAGAGATCAAAATCTTTATTTTTCCTATCTCCTCTTCTATACCTTTAACCAACTGAGAGTCCCTATTTCTATCTCGAGTTTGGATATTGTCCCAAGTTCTCCATTTTGAGAGATTGTCCCTTTGTTTCTAATACTGATATACTTTTATTTTGCCTTGTCCAAGCAACTCTTGCTTAATACCTTCTCTTTCTTGGTTTTCCATCCTGGGTTCCTGCTGCCAAGCATCTTCCCAAAATCTAGCTGTTTGACCATTCCTAATTTCCCAAAAACTATGTTCCTAAATCCAAGTTTTATTTCTCCATGCTAAATTCCAAATGGCTGATCCTTCTCCTATACCTTTGACTCAGATAAGATCCCGAGGGGTTCTTCTTGGGGCTTATTTTTCTTTCCATAGGCCAGTCCACAGAACTGAGTTGTCTTTGACCCATCTTCACCATATTTTTGCTCCATATGCCTCATTTGTCGCTTGTGGGTCTTGCAGACCAAGTCCCCCATTATTTTCTGGCCAACATAATTTCTCCCAGGCCACCAGTGCCCATTTCTTCTTGTCCTCTACTCCTCTCCATAGGAATTTCCTCTGTATAGCTCTAATTTTTTGTAAAATTCCTTTAGGGGCTGGAAACACCGACAACAAATAGGTTGGGATAGCTTGTAAAATAGCCTTCGTGAGGATTAGTCGACCTGCAAAATTTAGGGTTCTGTAGGTCCATATTTTGACCCTATCTTGCAGTTTGGTTATAATACCTTCCCAAGTTGTATTCTTACCTGCCTTATCCGTTAGGGGTACTCCCAAATACTTCATGGGGAGGGTCTTCCTCTCAAAGCCCAAGATGTTGGAAAGGTTCCTTTGAACTAAAATGTTCGTGTTGAAAAAGTATATCATGGATTTTGAGTGATTTATTTCTGTACCTGAGGCTTCTCCAAAATCGGCTAAGATTTCCTTATAAGCTGTTGCTTCCGTGACTGTTGGAATTCCATGAATCATTGTATCATACACAAATTGATGATGAGTTGTTGTTGGACAATCTTCGTACAGTCCAAGATCTTTTATAGCTGCTTCTTCGGTTGCATATTTCATAGTTCTAATCAAACACTCCATCATAAGAATGAACAAGAAGGGGGATAAAGGATCACCTTGTTTGAGGCACTTGGAAGGGTAGAATGGTTTGGCTGAGGATCCATTGACCAGTATTGAGAAACTAGTCGTGGACATTAGGGTCATTACCCATCCAATAATTATCAAATCCATAGGCTTCCATTGTTTTTTTCCATATAATGCCAACTTAGTTTGTCAAAATATTTGGCAAAATCCAGTTGTATTATCATGCCAACTTTTTCCCTACTTTTCAAAGTGTGGATTATTTCATGAGCTTGAACAATGTTGTCCAAAATTTGCCTACCCTCCACAAAGGATGTCTATTCCTTTGAGATCAGTATGGGGAGGAGAGGTTTCAATCTATTTTCTATTACTTTTGAGATTATCTTGTACAGGACATTGCATAGTGCTATCAGCCTAAACCAATCCAGAGTCCTCACCTCATTTTTTTTGGGGATCAAAGTGATAAAAGTAGAGCTCAGAACATTAAGAATAGAAGCCAAGTGTCTTGAATCTTCCACTATACATGTTTTACCACGTCCTAACAGGATTTAAAGAAGTCCATTGTGAAACCATTGGGGCTTGGGGCCTTTCCATTTGGCATCTCCTGGACCACTTGGTCAACTTCTTCCGGAGAGATTGGTTTCCTTAAATTTTTATTATGCTCCTCTGTTACCAATCTAGGAATATGCCTCAAAATTATTTGGATTGCTTCAGACCGATCTAGGTTGGGTTCTCTTGCTATGTCTTGGAAGTGCTTAACTAAAGATTTTTCAATTTCCTGATGGGATTCTCTCTCTATTCCTTCCTGGTCTCGGATTTTCAAGATTCTATTATGCTATCTTCGAGCTATTGTCGACTTGTGGAAAAACTTTGTGTTTTTTTCCCCTTCCTTTAACCACTCCACTCTAGATTTCCGGTGCCAAATTATTTCCTCTTGCTTACATCTTTTCTCCCATTCCTGATGCAAATGGCTCTCCTCTTTTTTCCTCTCCTCATTGTAGCCTTCTTGGATACATAATTCCTGAATCCGACCCATTTTTTCTTTGAGATATATTTTTTTTCTTGGTCAATGTTCCCGAAGACTTCTTGATTCCATTGCTTTAGTTTTTTCTTATATGTTTTAATCTGCCCTGAAGTCTAAACAATTTTTTCCCCTCTTCCTAGATGTCCTCTTTCCACCAAAGCTTGATATTCTCCTTGAAAGTTGGGTGCTCAATCCATAAACTCTCAAAACGAAAGGGCTTGTTTTTTGGGGTTCCTTGAAAGTTTGCCTCCAACAGAATTGGCCAATAGTCTGAGACCCCCCATGGAAGTATGTTGCTTTCCATATCTATACCTTGCATAACTATTGATTCCGAGATTAAAAATTTGTCTAGTCTCGAGGCTACTAGGTGATGCAAATATCTTCTGTTGTTCCAGGTAAAAGTCCCATTACTAGTTCTGATCTGAACTAGATTTGTTTTTTCTTTAAAGGCTGAGAAGACCTCAACATCTCTGTCCAATCTTTAGAATCCTCCTTTCTTCTCAACTAGGGTGACAATTATATTAAAATCACCTGCTAAGATCCAATGAGGGTTCATATTTCGATCCCTGAGGTTTTCTAAGTCTATGAACATTTTTTTCTTATCTTCCAGAATTTGAGGACCATATACATTGGTGCACATGACCTTTTCTGGATTACCTATAACTTGCAAAATTACTGATAAATAATTCCTTGTAGCTTCAGCTGAGATCAAGTCTACTTTTTGTGGGTTCCATAGGGTGAGAATTCCCTCGACCAAGTTTTGACTATCAATATCCAAAAAATTGTAAGTATTCCAATTTTTCTTACTTATTTGTGCCATCTTCTCGGTTGTACATTTGGTTTCATGAATAAAACATATATCTGGTTTTTCCATTTTCAACTTATTTTTGAGGATTCTTTTTTTCTTGGGGCTATTCAAGCCTATTATATTCCAAGTTATGAATTTCATTTTAAACCATGTGGAAGGGAGGTAGGGAACAATTTTTTGATCATACCAGAATTTATCATAAGCGCTCCTAGTTCCTACAGAACCACATTGTTGGATTTTCTCCCCTTCTTTCTTTTTGTTTGCTTTGGTGAATTCGGTTTTTGGTTGTCACTCGTTTTGATACCCAGTTTGCCTATCTCCCCATGCATGTGTTTGATTCCTTTAGATTTTTCTTCCTCCCTCATTAGGAAGAGATACTAAATACAATCCAATTGATCCGAAGGGATTGTGTCCATACCTTGTTTTTTCCATTGCTCCAGAATATTCTGAAAGTCTATCCCTTTCGTTTCCAAAATGTCACGTAGATCTGGATCCTCAGTTCTGACCTTACTCAGTGTCATTTCAGAATCACCATCCCCGTCCTACATTGGAGAGTTTGTGTTCGATTTTCTATCTCTTGTTAATCCCTTGTAAATAATGGTGGTGTCATGAGGATGTTGATTCTCCATTGCCTTATTTTCCTCCTTCACACCAAGCTCCCTCTCCCCTTGCTTCTCTTGTCCCATCTCTCCATCCTGGGTTTGGTTCTCCACCAGGCCTTCAAAGTTGTTCCTTGACTTATGGTTACCGAAAGTGGAGGGTTTGCTTTGTTGTCTATTTCCTTTTCCTTTGTAATTTTCCCAAACAAAGCCTTCCTCATCCCGTGGTTATTTTGTTTTAGCTTGCTCCGTCTTTTTGTTTAGTGGGAATTCCCTAAATAGATTCCCATGTTTGTGACATATCCTGCATCTAAACGGGATCTATTCATAATCTGTATTTTGAATCCATTCCTCATCCCTAAATTCCAAACATATTGCTTTCGGTAGTGCCCCCGAGACATCCATCTCAATACAGATTCTTGCAAAGGAGGTGTACTTTCCTTTTAAAGTTACATTCGAGGCCTTGACAAATTTTCCCAGCTTATTTCCTATTGCCTCGAAGGTAGTCAATAGCCAATAGTCCAACGACATGGAGTATAGTCTGATCCAAACTGGTACACACTTAAAGGTCTCCTTTTTCGAAGAAATTTTTTCCTTCCAGGGTCTCATGTACAGTCCAACTGAAGCATGAAAATATGTCCCTCCTTCAAAGACATTGTCTCTGTCTTCCAGGTTAATGAAGACTGCTTTAAAAAATCCTTTTGATCCTAGGTGTAT
Organism: Picea abies; assembly: GCA_900067695.1. NCBI lineage: Eukaryota > Viridiplantae > Streptophyta > Pinopsida > Pinales > Pinaceae > Picea > Picea abies. The sequence continues at coordinate 3,728 of CBVK0101805570.1, read as the reverse complement.
ATCCACATCACCGCTAGGTTTCCAATGATAATTGATCCAGCTCCGCAGGGTTTTTTCGATGGATCGTATTCCCATAAACTTGCATATCAGGTCATGCTCTTTCATCTGATATCTATATTCTTGGGTTTGCGGGTCTTCTAGAACAAATTTTGGGATCATAGTCATTTTTGGTTTGCATGGATTGCTCCCTCACACCCTAATTGGATGTGATGGGCCTGTTGCCTTGCCTTGGGGTCTCTTTGATCTCCTCTCCTGCTTTTTCTCTTTTTTCGTGCTTTTCCTTGCCTTGTTGCTCTGACATCAATCCTAATGTCCCGGGCTGTGGGGCCTTGAAACCTCCTCCGCGTGGACCTTTCCCTCTGTCAACCACAACTTTTTTGTAGGAGGGAGTCTCGCTCCCTCCCCCTTTGATTAACATTATACTCTCTGCAGAAACCTGTAGACCTGCAAATCAAGGTCACCAGATAATGCGCTTTCTCACTGCTTATCCAAATCTCTTTTTTTTAGTAGCATATATGATAATAACATGCTTTAAATATATTATGAAGTGGGTTGTAAATGGACATTATCAAAAGAAGTATATGAAACAAGAGGAATCCACACATCTAGAGTACATAAACATGGTGTACAAAGTGCATAGTCATGGAGTGCATTCACATACATAGTATGTAGTCATGCAAAAGTTATATGGAAGAAGTTTATTTATATGAGAAGAGGTAAAATGTGTCAAATTGATAAAACATCTACAATTAATTATTATTTCTTTTTCAATGTTATGTAAGCATTGTCCTTCATTTTTGCAAAATGGTCAAATGAGAAGGAGAGTAGTATCTCAATGCAACATAATCATTGTCCTTTGTTTTTGAAAACTGTTCAAATAGGAAGGAAGGTGATATTCACAATCATGCTAATGATTCGACATGGGATATTATTGTGAATGTTAGCTCTTCTTGTTCAACCTTTCCAATCTCTATGGTTGCATTGCATAGGGTTAGGCTTTGAGATTTATGTATAGTAAAGGCACTTTCACTCTAAGATCCATGAGACACCATTGGAAATGAACTAGGTGCCTGTAGAGGACTAATCACTCTCTTCAAAGTACACCTCTTTATATGCCCTTTTGCTGCCAACACCAAAACAATACCTCCCACCCATGACCTCATACCTTGCAAGCAGTCGAGAAAAGGTGCATTAACCCCCCTTGATTTCCACCTCTTAACCCACACATATTCAGGGATAGGTGCAACACCCCCCACTTNNNCCACCTCTTAACCCACACATATTCAGGGATAGGTGCAACACCCCCCACTTCATGAAATCTTAGCGCACAAGCAATTGGATGTAAGTGAAATACCTTTACATTTTTTTTGGCATTCCCTTTCTCCCACTTTGGGGGTATGTTAGTTTTTATACCTGTCAATAGGCCGATATATAACATTCGATTTGGGTTGACCAACTATTAGTTTTGGTTGACCGATTTCGCCATTTTTGTTTTAACCAAAGTTGAAATTTTTTTATTTCCCAAATTATTTTTAATTTGGTTTTCTTACAATGTTAATGGATAATTCATTTGAACTCTTATTTTGGGACCAATGGCGTAATATTTGGTAACAACACCACACCATTTAAAGCATCATTTAATTCCTCTGTGAACCATTTTGTCAACCAATGGTTGTGCTCACTATCATTTAATTCATATGCCATTCTTTGCAGACCATGGCTTACAATCTGACAATTGTGACAAGATTTCAAGTTTGATGTCTCATCACCTTTGCTCTTATGCGTTGCGTTCTTCATGTAGATAGTCCCAATGAGAGAGAACAACACGTGTGTGTATGTTTTTCGCTTCGAATTTTACCGGTTTCTATATAAAGATTGAACAAATTTGACATATTTGAGCTGGAAAAAATGGGAAATGAGAAATTCATGAGAGCTCTCAAGGCCATGAAGCCTTTGGGCCTTTCAAGCAACGATATATCTCTAGTCCTGAAGCATTTTCTCAAGGTATAATTTCATTTCAGCTGTATAAATGTGTGTATGATGGTTATTTCATTTTTATTTTGGACCGTCTGGTACAAGTGTATGACAATGAGTGGCTTCTCATAGAGATGAAAAGATACAGAGATTTGAAATATTTTGTGTTCGAATGACAGGAAGAACATGTGTAGGTAGAGGTATGTACTATGTCTTTATGTATATATAGATGGTTTCTTTATGTGCATGTGAATAACTGGGTTTTGTGTTTTAGCACAAGATAAAAGAAGGAAAGAGGCGGGGTAAACAAATAGTTGAAGAATTTGACAATGATTACTGTGATAATGAGAGTGAGTATGAATGTGAATATGAATTTGTTCCTCCCTTGACTCGAGCTCCCAGTGCTCTTGTTAATGATTAATTTATTGTATGGTTTTGTTTGAAATAGGAAAAAAACATGCACCATGCATTATGAAACATGATCACTCCTCAAGTATATCACATCGTAGGAAACAAAATTGTACCTGGCCACTCTCGATCTCCATACAAATTTGGAATTAATATCCCCAATAGGAAAAATCATTCGTTATTCACCCAGTGAAAGCCACCATTGCTTGACATCCACTATAAATCTAGGTCTCTCACACAACCAACTTACTAACATCTGCTTCTGGATTCCCGTGAGTCAACTATCATGGAAACCAAGAGCTTTAAAAATATTATGTTTTTGTTAGTATGCCTACTTTTAGCCTTCACCCGACCTTCTCAAGTCAGTTATTTCACTGTGTGGGCAGGGCCTGGGTGTAACAACCATGTTGCTCGATACGAAAAATGTGGGTGTTCTAATATTGGCAACAATGTTCATGGACGATATGAGTTCATGTATCAAGGCTAGACCGCTGCGACTTTTAACATGGCCAACTGCAATGGGGTTGCCCATACTCATTTTTCTAGTAGTGTTAATCAAGCTTGCAACGATTTTGGTTGGAAGAGTTTCTTCATCTAGTGTTGAGGTGTGCAGTGAGCACTTTATATTACTATTATTATACTAGTATCACTATAAGTAGTTGGCATTGTTCCAAATAAATCCATGTCTAATGTTATTTCGTTAATACTAAATGTTTTTTGTGCATTGATATTACAACTTTTATACTTTCAAGTATTGCTATGGCAAAGATTTGTCTATAACTAACATCTTAATCACGGAATATTTTTTTTTATCTCTTGTAAACTTCACTAAGCATGAGATAAAAAACAATCCCATTCCATTTATCAATCCATAGATCGTAGATGAATATGAAGTTATGTTTTCGCTAACATTAGACTACAAACACAACCTTTAATTTTGTTGAATATAGATTTTTGTTTTTGTTGCATTGAAGATTAATAACATGAGTTGATGTGACAACACAGACCGTTAAAGCACTCTACGTTTATAAATAAACAACCTTATTTATTGATAAATGTGATCCTGGAGATATTTAAACCCGCCATTTCAACCTGATTGGTTCATTTGGTCGAAAGAAGAGAATTGTATCCTTGTAAATTTTTAAATACTTGTATATTGTAGCGCAGGAAAGTAAGATACAACATTTTATAACATCCCCAAGTGAGATTGGAAATTGTTTATTTTTGAGTGGACAGCTGTATCTACAAGCTCAAGTGGAGACATTTTAGATTCATTTAACTTGAAAGGCGGTTAATAAGTTCTCTCTCTCTCTCTCTCTCTCTCTCTCTATATATATATATATATA